>JAXCGZ010002146.1:82500-96034 GCA_037179515.1 Halocaridina rubra
TCATACAGTTCTTGGTGTGCTTAAATGACTTTGAAAACAGAAGGAACCTTTCAAATATTTTTCATAATTTTCTGCAATATTTGCAACACTGCCAGAAATAGCTTATGGAAGTTATTTACTTCCAGTTCCTGGATGACTTCATTTTTGGGTTGTTTGCACCTTATTTGGTTTTGATGTGTATCCTTACCTCTTTCAATAGCTTTGTATACACATAACCACTACCTGTAATTTCCTCAGTTCTTCAAGTAACTTTGCAGCAGCCTCAGGATCAGCCAAAACAAGCACTTTCGTCACTAATATTTAAGCCATAAAGCTGCCTTTGCCTAAAAAACTATCAAACCATCTATGACTACCTTGAACTTCCATTTTCACAATACTTTAATCACCGTCATCTAATGCTTTCTGTTTCAACTTATTAAAATGACTGCCTGATTTTTCCCTAAGTCAGTGGAAGAGCATGCTTTGGAAACCAACCAGTCCACACAAGTAGTAAGATTTCCATGTTATCCATTACTAGATTAACCAAGTGATCAATAAAAGCTTCAGCAAATTTCATGAATTTTCTGTGTGAAAGTAGTACCAATGATGGATACAGGCAAGTTCAGCAAATACACATCTGTCTTTTCACCAAAGACGAAGTGTAGAACCAGTATCACACCAGGTGCAATGCTCTTATGAGATCTCAGACTTTTTTGATACAACAGGACATACCTTACTTCAAGATAAAAATGCAGATGCTCACCGATACAGCCATTGTTCCCTAAGCCACCTGGACAACTACCCCGAGTCTCTAAGGAAGAACACCACCAATCCTGGATCCGGGGCTTTCCCACAGAGTTCTCAGGTAGTGTATGTTGTGTTGGCAGCATATTTAGTTGTGTGGTGTTGTCTTCCAATTAATGTTTCCTGGCTTACTGTTAATGTCTCTGGCTAGAAAGAGATTTCGAGAAATGACAGCCAGAGTCATTTCTCAGTGTAATTTTTTTTTTTTTTTGTTAACCCGAGAGATGTGGTAATCGCCAGGGCAATCAAAGTCTCAATCATGTTCTCGTGCCTCATGACTGCAAGAATTGGTTGTGGCTGTCTGGTCTATCTTATTGATTTGCAGCTCTGAAGGGTGGCCGACCTAAGCCAAATATGCTGCCACTCCAGGTCCTCACAGATACACTTCAAAGCTACGGTGGCATAATACCAGCCTCGGAAGGGAGCACATATATTTATTAGTCTCCTTGAGCTGTGAATTTTAACCTCATCACTCACAGAGCCTGTAAAACGGATCACTAACGTTATTGTGTGGCTGAAATTAGTTGCATTATTTTTTTTTTTTAAGAGCAACTTATTCTAGGTGGCTACACATCCACTAGAGAAAGCAATTCTTGACAGGCTGCAATGATTAGGAAAATATATTTGCCATCTCTTAAACCACTTTGCAGCTTAAAAAATTGCTTTAATATTTTTTTTCTTAAAGCAAAAATCCTCAGAATTTATTAGTTAGCGAGAACAGGTACTATCAAGTTTTTGTACATGGGATATGGCGTAAAGCAGTGAACTTTCAAGAAACCTGTAATACCTACATCTACCTACAACGTACTAACTTCCTATAAAATCCCTCAGTGAGACCTCATTAGCATGATACTGCCGATACTATATTACAACTGGTACTGTATGCTGTAGAGGACTGAAGTATTCTAAAAGTACTTAAAATTTCTATTTATTTCATAAACTCTGTCAATACAGTAACAGGGGATAATGTTATAATTTGAGAAATTGCTTAAAGCTAGCTAGTCCTCTTGCACCTAAGAATTCTTACACAGGTCTTTACATACCGTATTCTTGCGAATCTAAATTTTTTTAACATCTTAGAAAAGTAAAAGAATAAAAAAATAACTTCCATTCATAAAATTATATAATGGAATGCAATCACTTATAGTCCATATAAGAGAAGCCTCGTATACCATTTTTTAATATACTGAGTGCTCACATATAAGAAGGGAATGTCGATAAGTCTAGGGGACTGTCTTAATCTAGCTTTTAAACAACACTAGTAACAAGTATATAACACTAAAGGCAAAGAATATTTTTTTTCAGTAATAAGATAAAATAGAAAGGGAATGTTGATATTAAATGAGAACACATGCCAACACCCTTACAAACACTACTATTGTACATTGTTAAAAGACGAATACGGAACCTTTTTAAAAAAAATCATGTCACCAACTCCAAGTAAGATAAGAGTTCCTACTCTTTTCTCCAAATTAAGGCACATACATTGAACTACTCTCCTGTTTATACTGAACAGCCCTATAAAAATTAACATACTGCAGCAGTTCTAGTGTTAAACAGTATTGTTCCCTGGTAAAATTACTGCATTTAAAAAATTTTCTCAATATAATATCGAACATTTACAAGCATTAAATATACTAGAACATTTATATCATTATGTGCATTTAAAGCATAATACCCAGTATCAATTAACTGCCGCATCCATACGTCTTTCTATACTGTGCACTCTGAGATAACTCCCCAACTGCTAAATTGTATATGCAAGGTACTGAATTAATTATAATTGCATATTTACATTTGAAGCAAAGAAATTAATATAAAACACTGCAAAATACGAAAATTAGGTTGAGGACTTGATAATCTTTTAATGGAAAGAATGTATAATTAAAATAGGGTCTGTAATTCTAATCAGATATCAGATCAGTTCTCAAACAGTACATTTACATAAGAAACTTTTCCCCAACTTCCATCATATGAACTACATTCTAATAATGAAGCGTCAAGAAATAAATACAGCGATACTAGTATTCTGCAAAATACAGAAATGTAGAACTTATACTTTTTATAGATTATATTATAAAATTACTTTCTATAATCAACACATTTCAATATGGAAGTCTTTCCACCATCACATTATACCACAGAAAATGGCAATTAAGGCACTTCTTTAACATGGAAGCATTTTTCTTCTACAGGTAGTTTGTGATATTTTGATTTCTTCATTTCAGTCTTTCAAAAATAGGTCTTCAAATTGTATTTGTTACAATAATTCTGAGTATAGCAAGATCTGAACATAAAATATGAATTTGTGAACCTTTGTAAAACCAGGATTATTATTATTTACATATATCCTAGTAAATAGCACACAGGTAAACAACACCCAACGTAATCTTTAATTTGTAAAGTAGAACCATTTTACATACTGCACTTGAATAATTTCAGTAAATATAAAACTTCCCTAAGTATTATATACAATTTGAAAATACCTTTTAAGAAAGTACGCATAACTTTTTTTTTTGCTTTTTTTTTTTTGTGCTATCCATCTCTTTTATATATACGATCCTTAAACCTAAATGCCCCCTTCAAGAATATGGATGTGTATATTATTTTAGATTATGCATCATCCAAAACAGCAACACAATCTTTAAGTCCCAGCGCTTGAAGGCAATCTCGAAGTTTGTCCATGGTCACACTCTGAAAATATGTTAAATGTGATTAAAGTATACTGTGATACCTCTTAAAAGCAAAGTAATCACACTAGTAATTAAAATTACATAAAATTAATAAGAAAAAATTATTTAAAATAAAAATCACCAGCCTGAGACCTCTGTCTCAAATGGTTTTCTACATCTAGGTTGGCAATAAATATAAAATAAAAATACACAAAGTACTTGACAAATTTTACTTTCAAATAAGTCGTTTTGCAATACAAAACTGTGAGGAATATTATAGTCCAACCTGACAAATTGCTTTAGTTGAAACTATACCATTGTCATAATATATAAATTATTTTTGTTAGTTCTCTGGCATTAAGGTACATATATTGTAACTGCTGAGCTATTAAGTCACTACACAATCATCTGAGCCTAATTAAAGAGAAGTATTTATGTACGCATTCTACACGCCTTTACTGTAACTCATATAGGGTATATTGCTTACATGCTTTTGGCAGAAAATGAAGTAAGAAATTAAAAGAATGCAGCCCCAAACCTCCAGTAAAGTAGCAAAATATATGAATTCTGGCAAAGTTCAAGCTACAATAGCAAAGAATTTTACACCACAAGGATGCATAATCTAGATAGCAACTGCATGAGGGACAAGAAACCGAATGCAAAACAACACAGGACAACCCTAGGATGCATGCATTATAAACTAAATATATGTCCCTCATTTCGTACCTATCAAGACTTTACTTGACATAACGTTGCCAGGATATTACGTTGAGGTACATAATGGAACTGCCCTGGACACGTATTGTTCAAGCTAACCTTCATATTATCTGGCTGAAGGAGAAGCGATGCAGGTGATGTTTCTTGCGCAAGACAAGGTACCATGTAGTCTAAATCCAGAAGCTGTGCCAAGTGCTTCCACGTATCACCACTAAGATGGCTAGCCAAACGTCTGCGTATGCCAGCACTCAGGTTTCCTGCGCTGAAATAAAAGAAAATCCTACATTAATAAGTACTTGACCTTCCAATAAAGCATGATGAATGTTCTATCATATGTAATTAGATTTCGTTTACATTCTGGAACACTTCAACATGGTTATTTTATACAATTAAAGCCACTTTCACAAAAGGCTGCATTCCCCTTGTAAGGGGGATGTAAAAGTCGAAGTGCACACATACATTCTTAAAATCATAGCTCCTTGGGGACAAAGGGTTGCCACAATTCCCACCCCCCAGGACCACTACAAAGTTTCTCACATAGTGTAAGAAAGACATTGCTCATCTGCCAAAGGTATAATAATCATAGCCGATTCAACCTGACTGCTTCCTCTGCTATAATTCCAACACCCACCCATCCAGGTCTGCAGCACTGAGCAAGTGCTGGAAAATCTCTTCGGCCATGTCATTTATTCAATATTTCTTTTCACTCATCTTATATCTTGCAGTCTCCCTTCCCTGCTCCAATAACATCCTGTGCTCTATCTACCTTAATCATCCATTTCATTCTTTATTTTCTCTCAGCCACACTTCTGCTCTGCACACTTTCTTCACTAGTTGTTCCTCACTAATTTCTCAATATGTCCAAACCACATCAACTTGATCCTGTCTGGGCTAACTTATTTCACAGATTTCTTTAAATCCCTATTCTCTGCTTCACCTCCGAGTTTCTTAGCATTTCTATTCTTGACACACATATCATGCTTCTAATACACCTCATCTCCATTGCGTTCACAATGTATGTCAGAGCACTTACTTTCCAAGTCTCTGTACAATCTAATGCCACACTCACACCTTCATGCAACCGTTCCTTTGAGTTCATATATAAAAATATATAGTTTTCATTATATTTTTCATTCAAGCCATACATTTACTTGCTTCCTTCACTCTGTAATCCATTTTTGTAATTCCCTTCACTAATACATGCAACCTTGGATACTGAAAGCTGTTCACTTTCTGAAGCATCTTGCCATTCAATCTTACAATTAACAATCAAAATACAGTATTTATATTTCTTGTAAATTTCACAACTTTTACCCATTTCACTCTTAAATATCTTCTCTTGTCAACTTACACAAAATCAAGTCACCAACCACTTCAGTCTCTCCTACGAATCAGCCACAGGCAAATTGTCATCATCAATGGCAAGTGATTCACTCTTCGTACAGTTTCAGTCAAATTAAAAAATTCCAAATCCGTTAAGCAATCTCGCATTTATTTCCCTTGTCACTTTATCCATATACACATTGAACAACAACTGTGGCAACATCATATTAACCCTACATTCTCTTTACACAGACTTCCTCCTATTCCATACTAATGTAGCACATTCCACAACAATTTTCTATCGAAATTCATGAATGCCTAAAATGTATTTATGAAAAACACTTGATCCACATGGTCTCTTCCTTTTCTGAATCCGTACTTTTCTTCTTCAGTCAATCTCTCGGTTTCTCTCTTAATTCACTCAAGCAACAATCACCCTTACGCACTATCGACCATAGTCTTTAAAACTACATATTCATTCTTTACAATACAACATATAAATACATGCTGCTCCCTTCCACTGTTGCTTCTCCCTCTCATGACTAGTAAGCTGAATGACACCTATCATATCCTGGTGGTTAACGAGCTAACATTACTTTATGCGCCACTTGTAACTTCTATCTCATTGTAGCCCTATCATTCATATCACCCATCACTGGTATTCTCCTAGCATTTCCCACTGCTATAGTCACTGCCTTTCTTATCCATCACATTCAACTAAATCAACTACTCAAAACTCAGCTCAAATCCCTCAAGTCCACTAGCAACTGCCCATCTACTCCATTTAGCCTCTCTTCAAGACTAATCTCTCTGCTCTCACTTTCAAAACCTCTAAACATTTCTCTCAAAATCTTCAGACAAACACCAACCACATCTCACATCAACTCTTCTATTTGCCTTTCTCTTAATATGCCTTGCTACCTCCCCTCTTCCATACACCTCCTCATATCCACTTCTTTACCATATCTCATATGCGCATTCTTTTCTGCCACAGTTGCACTCGCCTTTTTATGCAAACATGCTTCTTCTCTCCACACACTAATTCCTCCTTAAAACGCCCTTATTCTGTTTCTACCGCCTCCTCAATCATCACTTTCATTCATTACATTCATCAGAATTTCCAGATACTCACATTGTTTCTCTTTCTCATTCACCTTACTTTTAGGACTTCTTTTCCTCTCACTCTTTTATCTTTTATCCTATCTCAATCTTAATTCCACCAGCTAATAGTCAGATATTCCACCACTCTTCCTTCTCAACACATTTGCATTCAATACTCTTCACATTATTTATAATGTAAAGGGTGTTTTTTTAACAGTGCAGGGAGGGTTTATACAGTTCGTAAACGAAAAAATAATTGTAAATGAGTATGTGTGTCACGTCATCATCACCTCATTCACCGTAATTTTATCTATCACTTTCATAAAAATTTACGTTGCGTGCTGTTATTTATAATGTAAAGGGTGTTTTTTTAAAAGTGCAGGGAGGGTTTATACAGTTCGTAAACAAAAAAATAATTGTAAATGAGTATGTGCGTCACGTCATCATCACCTCATTCATCGTAATTTTAGCTATCACTTTCATAAAAATTTACGTTGCTTGCTGTTATTTATAATGTAAAGGGTGTTTTTTTAACAGTTCAGGGAGGGTTTATACAATTCGCAAACGAAAAAATAATTGTAAATGAGTATGTGTGTCACGTCATAATCACCTCATTCACCGTAATTTTATCTATCACTTTCATAAAAATTTACGTTGCGTGCTGTTATTTATAGTGTAAAGGGTGTTTTTTTAACAGTGCAGGGAGGGTTTATACAGTTCGTAAACGAAAAAATAATTATAAATGAGTATGTGTGTCACGTCATCATCACCTCATTCACCGTAATTTTATCTATCACTTTATAATGTAAAGGGTGTTTTTTTAACAGTTCAGGGAGGGTTTATACAGTACGTAAACGAAAAAATAACTGTAAATGAGTATGTGTGTCACGTCATCATCGCCTCATTCACCGTAATTTTATCTATCACTTTCATAAAAATTTACGTTGCTTGCTGTTATTTATAATGTAAAAGGTGTTTTTTTAACAGTGCAGGGAGGGTTTATACAGTACGTAAACGAAAAAATAATTGTAAATGAGTATGTATGTCACGTCATCATCATCACATTCACGGTAAGTTTTCCTATCACTTTCATAAAAATTTACGTTACTTGCGGTTATTTGTAATGTAAAGGGTGTTTTTTAACAGTGCAGGGAGGGTTTATACAGTACGTAAACGAAAAAATAATTGTAAATGAGTATGTATGTCACGTCATCATCACCTCATTCACCGTAATTTTATCTATCACTTTCATAAAACTTTACGTTGCTTGCTGTTATTTATAATGTAAAGGGTATTTTTTTAACAGTGCAGGGAGGGTTTATACAGTACGTAAACGAAAAAATAATTGTAAATGAGTATGTATGTCACGTCATCATCACATTCAGGGTAAGTTTTCCTATCATTTTCATAAAAATTTACGTTGCTTGCTGTTATCTATAATGTTAAGGGTGTTTTTTTAACAGTGCAGGGAGGGTTTATACAGTACGTAAACGAAAAAATAATTGTAAATGAGTATGCATGTCACGTCATCATCACATTCACGGTAAGTTTTCCTATCACTTTCATATATATTTACGCTTGCATGCTGTTATCTATGAAGTAAAGGGTGGTATGTTAACAGTACAGGGACAGTTTATACAGTGTAAACGTAAAAATATATTAAAATATTCATGTATATATAGGTTGATCCTACTTCGCGGATTTCCTGGTTCGCGCCGGGTCCCGGAACCGAACTACCGCGATAAGTGAGGCAACACTGTATACCATAGAAAAAAGCTAAGCAAAACACATTTTACAAGTACATAACCAAGCTGAAATACATATGTAAGCTAAAAATACACAATTACAGTATTAAAGATATACAGATAAACAAAACGAAAAAATAACTGTAAATGAGTATGTGTCACGTCACCATCACCTCATTCACCGTAATTTTATCTATCACTTTATAATGTAAAGGGTGTTTTTTTAACAGTTCAGGGAGGGTTTATACAGTACGTAAATGAAAAAATAATTGTAAATGAGTATGTGTGTCACGTCATCATCACCTCATTCACCGTAATTTTATCTATCACTTTCATAAAAATTTACGTTACTTGCTGTTATTTATAATGTAAAAGGTGTTTTTTTAACAGTGCAGGGAGGGTTTATACAGTACGTAAACGAAAAAATAATTGTAAATGAGTATGTATGTCACGTCATCATCATCACATTCACGGTAAGTTTTCCTATCACTTTCATAAAAATTTACGTTACTTGCGGTTATTTGTAATGTAAAGGGAGTTTTTTAACAGTGCAGGGAGGGTTTATACAGTACGTAAACGAAAAAATAATTGTAAATGAGTATGTATGTCACGTCATCATCACCTCATTCACCGTAATTTTATCTATCACTTTCATAAAACTTTACGTTGCTTGCTGTTATATATAATGTAAAGGGTATTTTTTTAACAGTGCAGGGAGGGTTTATACAGTACGTAAACGAAAAAATAATTGTAAATGAGTATGTATGTCACGTCATCATCACATTCAGGGTAAGTTTTCCTATCACTTTCATAAAAATTTACGTTGCTTGCTGTTATCTATAATGTTAAGGGTGTTTTTTTAACAGTGCAGGGAGGGTTTATACAGTACGTAAACGAAAAAATAATTGTAAATGAGTATGCATGTCACGTCATCATCACATTCACGGTAAGTTTTCCTATCACTTTCATATATATTTACGCTTGCATGCTGTTATCTATGAAGTAAAGGGTGGTATGTTAACAGTACAGGGACAGTTTATACAGTGTAAACGTAAAAATATATTAAAATATTCATGTATATATAGGCTGATCCTACTTCGCGGATTTCCTGGTTCGCGCCGGGTCCCGGAACCGAACTACCGCGATAAGTGAGGCAACACTGTATACCAAAGAAAAAAGCTAAGCAAAACACATTTTACAAGTACATAACCAAGCTGAAATACATATGTAAGCTAAAAATACACAATTACAGTATTAAAGATATACAGATAAACAAAATAATAAACAAATTAACTCACTCAATATAAGGTGGACAACATGTGTATGGTGGCAGTGATCACAGTGCTAAGCCACAATGACTTTCTGACTGGATTATTTATAGAAAAATGGACCTAATGACCACTAACCAGAGCTTGTGCCTTTGTTTGCAGTTATTGTTATTGGAGTTATTTTTTCACTTAAGTCGTTGTTGTACTAGTACAACAATGATTTATAACTCTCGCTTTATTTATTTATTTTATCTATCTACATACTGTATATATATATATATATATATATAATATATATATATATATATATATATATATATATATATATATATATATATATATATATATATATATATATATATATATATATATATATATATATATATATATATATATATATATATATATATATATATATATATACAGAGGTGACACCAACCCACGAACACCTGTTCCAACGAACAAAATTTTAAACAAATTTTGTTCCAAATCACAGACAAAAACCAACCAACGAACACAAATGTCAGCCAGGAGATCAAGTTTCCTGCTCACCAGCTTTCAGTTCTGCATTGGTGCCAGCACTGTGTAGTTAATTCGTGATCTGTTTGTAGTTCTTGCATTATTTTCCATTGTTTTACCTTTCAGATGGCCCTTATTATGACTCATGAGAAAGTTAAAAGTGTAAGTGACAGTGGTGTCAAACACCCTAGATGCATAACAGTGGAAATGAAGAAAGAAATAATTTCAAAGCATGAATATGGTGTTCATGTGTATGATCTCACCACACAGTATAAAATGGCAAAATCGACTATCTGTACTATTTTAAAGAGTAAAGAGATCTATAAGGCAGCTGACATGACTAAGGGAGTAAATATATTAACGAAGAAAAGGTCACATTTAATACAAGAGGTAGAAAAGTTATTGTTGCTGTGGATAACTGAAAAACAGCTGGTTGGAGATAGTACTAGCGAGGCCATAATATGCGCTAAGGCTCTGCAAATCCACCAAGATTTAGTAGCGAACTCTCTGAGTTCTAGTGACGCTAAAGTTGACAAATTGAAAGCCAGAAGCTGGTTTGAACACTTTCGTCGATAAAACTGGGATTCATAGCGTCATTTGACATGAAGAGGCAGCTAGTTCCGACCAAGAGGCAGCAGATTCTTATGTGATGGAATTTGCTAATTTTATCGAGAGTGAACATTATATCCTGCAACAAGTTTTTAACTATGATGATACGGGACTCTTTATTAAGAAAATGCCCAAAAGAACCTATATAACCCAAGAGGAGAAGTCCCTACTAGGCCACATACCAATGAAAGACAGGCTAACACTATTCTTGTGCGATAATGCTAGTGGGGACTGTAAGATCAAGCCTCTTTTAGTTTACCACTCAGAAAATCCACGTGTTCTTAAGCGTGTGTTGAAGGCTAGCCTTCCGGTAATGCGCGGAGGTCAAATTCAAAGGCTTGGATCACGCTGATTTTATTCCTAGAGTGGTTGATTGAAGTGTTTGCGCCAGCAGTGAAAAAATATCTTGAAGAAAATGTGTTGCCCCTTAAGTGTCTCCTCATAATGGCTAATGCTCCTACCCATCCTCCAGGTGTGGAAGATCATTTTGTTATACAGTACGAATTCATAAAAGTCAAATTTCTGCCTCCCAACACCCCTCCTATCCACCAGCCCATGGACCAGTAGGTAATTTTAAGTTGTATACAGAAGGTCTTTTTGCCAGGTGCTTCTAGGTCACCAATGACAAGGGTTTGACCCTTCGTGATTTCTGAAAAGTCCACTTTAATATCCTCCACTGCACTGGCCTCATGGAAAAAGCATGGAAGGAGGTCTCATATTGCATGTTGAACTCCACCTGGAGGAAACTTTGGCCAAATTGTGTGACTGATAGAGACTTTGAAGGCTTCAAGCCGGCGTTAGCTATTCAACGGGCAAAGGTTTGGGCTTGGAGGTCAATGAGGAGGATGTGTAGGAGCTGGTAGAAGGACCACAAAGAAGAACTTACCACCAATGAATTCATTGAGTTGCAACATGAACAGGTGAAGATTCTCCAAGAGGAACAGTAAGCGGAGGAGGGGGATGAGAAGGTAAAGGTGTCCAGTGAAGAATTTAAAGAAATTTTTGGTAAGTGGAATGATGTCCAGGATTTTACTGAGAATCATCAACCAGATAAAACAGTGGGCAATAGAGTAGTGAAAAATGGTAGATGACAATGCAATAAATATTTTTGAAAAAATTTACCATATAAGAAAAAGAAAAATTTCTCTGGATCGTTTCCTTTTGCCAGTATGCAGGGAAGCAGCTACAAAAAGAGAAAAGAGAGAAAACAACAGAAATACAGCCTGTATCGGAAGAATTCCCTAACGTTTTTATGGAAGGAGACTCTCCTTCCTAAAAGATAGTCCCCCTCCTCCACCACCATCCATGTATGCCAGCAAACAATCATCCACAAAGGTAAATACAGTACTGTACCATGTCTTATTTTAGTAGGGTAGAATTCCTTTCTATTGTACCAGTTTTACGTCACAGACTCCCTTTTCTACCAAGGGCTAGGACGGTTGCCTTCTTGCAAAGGACTTGTTTTGGCAGATGTAATCGCTACCCTGAGTGCATGCCCTTGCTACCCTCAGACTGTGACGGGACGCAAACCCTCGACCTGACGCCTCCGAGTCGTGGATGCTACCGCTTGAGCCACAAAGGTATATACAGTACTGTGCCATGTTTCATTTTAGTGGAGTAGAATTCCTTTCTATTATTAATGTATTATTCCTCTTACAGATGTAATGCATACACCCAGTATTATATTTCATGTTTTTACCGACTTGAAAAATTTTAAAATGAATACACCAAGTTCTTGGAATAACGCGAAGATAGCTTCTCAGAAGTGACATGGCATATAGAGATCGCAGAATGCAACAAGTCATTTTCCATAAGAAACAAGGAGAATGGGCATAGATACATTTCACTTAATGGGCGACTGAATCAGATGAGCTCACCTTAACACCTCGTACCACTCTCCAATACTCGCTTAATCCCAGGTGACGAAGTTATCGTACAGAAACGCTGATTATCTAAGTCAAACTGATGTAAAATGCAACACAACAAAAGGATATCAAAACATCGTCATTTATGACATTATTTTACTATGACTACTTACATAATAGGGCAATTTTTGGCTGTTTAAAGTTTATATAGAGCCTTTACCTTTTACTTCTGGAACCAGCACACGTTAAAGTTGCCAGAAATGAGTAAAAATGAAAATCGTCTTAAAGGGCGAATGAATCAGATAAGCTCACCACAACATTTCATACCACTCTTCCAACACTTGCTTTCATCCCTAGTGACGAAGTTATCGTACAGAAATGCTGATTATCTAAGTCAAATTGATGTAAAATTGCAACATAACGAAAGGATATCAAAACCTCATCATTTATGACATTATTTTACTATGAATACTTACAGAAAAGGGCAAGTTTTCGCTGTTTATAGTTTAGATAGAGCCCTTTTCTTTTACACCAGGCACCAGCACACGTTAAAGTTGCCAGAAATTAGTCCTTTTCCCCTCCCCCTCCCAACCCAGGGTGTCCCCTTAATTCCCATGTAAACCTATGCACATGGTAGCAAGATGGGAAAGTGCCTCCGAGGCAGTTGCTTATTTACTAAAATGAAATTTTTTTTTTTCGAATTGTTTGCACGGGCGTTATTCGTGTATTTCGCATTTTTTTACTATTATTTTTGGGGGGCATTATTCCAATTTTGCGTACAGTATTTTAAAAACAGGTAAAGAGCGAGCTGAGTATATATATTGTGACTAGGAATGGATTAATTGAATTTACATGCTTTTCAATGGGTAAAATAAATCCAACCCACAAACAAACCATCTCACGAACAGGTTTTGGGAAGAGATTCAACTAGT
>JAXCGZ010002147.1:5000-40000 GCA_037179515.1 Halocaridina rubra
TGGTGATGAGGGAGAAAGAATCTCACGCTCTAGTCTGTGTCCACCCTCATTTGAAAGGGGATTAATCGCAACACAAAACGGCAAACAAAAAAGTAGCAACATTCCTTAGGTGCCGTATGATATGACCAAAAGGGATAGGGTAGCTTAAAGATGGCAGTACCTCCTTTCCTCCCTAAATACATCGTGCTAAAAAAAAAAAAAAAAAAAAAAAAAAAGCTTGGACGAACAGTCTGTTAAAGATCTGCTTCCACGTATCGTTTGTTAAATTTATGTTCCCCCAGCTAGTGTGAATATATTTCTAAAATACCCCATTACTTGACTCTGTATGAGGAGAAAGTCAACCCAGTCAACTTCTCCACATGGGCATCTGGGCAACCTGCTGTAAATTTATGAGTATTTATGAGGTAGTTGCAACGTCTTTTATTTTTTTCTTATTCTTAGAATCAGTGACGAAATCTTAGGTACCAGATGTTGTCTTGCTTCATATGAAGATTCCTCAAATAAACCGTTTCCTACTTAACTAAGAGAGAGAGAGAGAGAGAGAGAGAGAGAGAGAGAGAGAGAGAGAGAGAGAGAGAGAGAGAGAGAGAGAGAGAGAGAGAGAGAGAGAGAGGAGAGAGAGAGAGAGAGAGAATTTTTCGCCTTGGAACAAGATGGTATTGAATTCGGATCCTTTAGATTGGCAGACTTGATTTTAACAATGACTCCACTCTTTTTGTTACATCAAAGTCCACTCTGACGTTGGTAATATACGTCACACTCATATAGCTTAATATTCTAAATTCTGAATTTAGTTTTTCAAATACACTGTTAATTTGGATAAAAAAATATAAAATAGAGCAACTGGGTGACAAAACTAGCCAAACTCAATCCAGTTACTAAGACTTGAATAAAGGCCGTAAAGAAATCTAATCTCCAAAATGCTAGTGAGAAAAACCGACCCCAGATAAGCATGAGAAAATCTATTTAACAATAAAAAAATGAGAAGGGATTCCTCATTTATACCTATCAGTGATACCTTGCTTTGCATTGTAATCAGGTCAAAATATAGCTGGTGTACGAGGTGTCAGAACTATGATTAGTGCTGAAGCTGAAATGAGAGAATTACTCTTTCGTCACAACGTAAATGCCGTTTGCTTTTGGTGCATTTCCTTCTTGGGTTGTTGCCACTAGGCACGTTTAGAGGGGGGTTTACACGGTCAAACGGTTCGGTTCGACAGACAAGTGCTTGAAGGGATGTTCGAACGTGTGAACGGGATATTTGGTTGTCGAACACGTTCGACAAACATGTTCGACAACCAAATACCCCGTTCACACATTCGAACATCACTTCAAACACTTGTCTGTCGAACCGTGTTCGACGAACCGTTTGACTGTGTAAAATCCCCTTAATACTATCATTTTCTAAACGCAGCCTACATGATAAAGAGAAAAAAGTCCCCAACTAAATAACAACATAGTATACAATATGGTAGCGGTCCAGTTTGCAGATTCCCATATTGCTGACAGCAATTAATTGAATTTATTATTAGCATAGTACACACAGGTGATTGCAGGGATTGATTTAGCTTAGGTTAGGTTAGGTTAAGTCAGGTTAGATTAGGTTTGGTTATGCTATGTTAAGTTAGGTGGTTGATAGGTGCATTGATTTTAATAAAAGTTGGCAATTTGGGTATCGGCAAAGTGGGCTCTGTTAAATGGTAATCGGAAATCTGGTACTAATTCTACAAGACACCTTGCAGTGAATGTAAATTATTTTGAATTGGCCAGAGCTGTAGAGAATTGCTGAATAGAATCAATCAGCATAAATATTCAGTTAAAATTGAGATGCAATGTCTATTCATTTGAATAATATGTCCCACAGGATTGACTGGGCTGCAAGTAGCGCAAGAGTTAGGCTACGTTTCCACTAGGCTGCAAAACGCTGCTTCTGTTTTTCGCAGCCTCTGCCTGAGTTTAGGTGATACATGTAATCCTATGGAGCTGTTTCCACTAGAGGCTGCGTTTCGCAGCTGCGAAACGCAGCCTCTAGTGGAAACAGCTCCATAGGATTACATGTATCACCTGAACTCAGGCAGAGGCTGCGAAAAACAGAAGCAGCGTTTTGCAGCCTAGTGGAAACGTAGCCTTAATTGTGAAATCAATGTCTCTAGAAATCTTCTTGAATCCGTATTTATACAGTCAACACCCATATCAAAACTTTAATTTAGGCCCCGGTCAGTATTCCTTGGACTAAGTATATGGCCCGATTTCTCAAACAGTGTAAACCTAGGGTACCATATTGTTAGTTAGCTAGACAAACAAATGGATTTCATAAAAGCATCTGACGCGGTTCTGTGTATGGCTAGGGTCCCCCCATGGAGGATCCTAGCCATACACAGAACCGCGTCAGATGTGTTTATGAAATCCATTTATGTGTGTCTAGCTAACTAACAATATGGTATCCTAGGTTTACACTGTTTAAAAAATCGACCCTATGTCAGTTCTTTAATAAAAGGGTTACCATACAGTTAGAAATAATAGACAATCCAGCTTATATTAAGCACATTCCGATACCCTTTGAGAGTAATTAATATAATTATTCTATAGTTTATAGATGCACTATTATCTTTATTGCTTTGCTCTCAATGCTTTCTTCATACTTTGCCTTTAATTATTAAATTAGTTCCTCTGGAGGTGGACTAAAACAGCCTGAAAGTTCTCAGCACTCCCTGTTTTGTATTTATTTATTTACATACACATGCACACACATTCACACACACATATCATTATCTCTGTAACTATTCATGCCATATTTCTAGGTCTCACTCTGGCTATTGGTTCAGCCTGTCCTTTTTTTTACTGTTTTCATTCTCTTAATTCTGCCTTGTCCTTAAGTTGCTACTTAGTCTTGCTCTCAATTCTTTAATGATGCCCGGGTCATGAGGGCATTTTTCAATGCTCGTCCAGGTGCTTCACAAGCACGTGTACACATACACTCTCGCTCGCACACACACACACACACACACACACACACACACACACACACACACACACACACACACACACACACACACACATATATATATATATATATATATATATATATATATATATATATGTATATATATATATATATATATATATATATATATATATATATATATATATATATATATATATATATATATATATATATATATATATATATATATATATATATATCTCGAAGCCCTAACTCTGCAGAACACTGTTTCAGCACTGACTCCCTACACAACTAAAGAACTCACTGAATTTTTTTTTTAATAGAGACTACTATGCAAAGCATGGCATGCTTTACGTGTTATTTCCAAGTAGTTCAGGCAGATACAAGCTTTAAGGGGGGTTTACACGGTCAAACGGTCCGTCGTTCGACGGACCGTTTGACCGTGTAAACCCTCCTTTACGAACACCTTGAGAAGATCCTTTGGACTTCACGGCGAGAAGGCAGGTAACCCACTAATCCTATAAATCAAAAGAATTATTTGTTCAGAGTAACAGGGCAGGCATCTGCATATCTGTCCTTGAACCTGAGCTCATGGTTCAAATCGTGTATCAACGTATGTACTCATTACCCATACTCGTTTGGCAGGTGTTAGGAAACATCATACACCACTGCTGTTCCACTATTATTATTTTTCCGCTACATAATGAGGTTGGAAGTTTAATCACTGTGGCTCATGCGGTAGCGTCCGCGACTCTGGGGCGTCAGGTCGAGGGTTCGCACCCAGTCACGGTCTGATGTTAGCAAAGGCATGCACTCAGGGTAAGGATTACATCTGCCAAAAACAAGTCCTTCGCAAGAAGGCAACCGTCCTAGCCCTTGGTAGAAAAGGGAATCCGTGACGTAAAACCGGACCAAATAAGGGTTGGAAATCGAGTCCTTTGATATGATAGATCAGTCTGTAGCCCATTCAGCTACGGTTGATGAGTATTGCATAACAGTAAATGAACAAAAAGCAGATCACATGCATTACGAAAGTGGTAAATGCCCATTTGTAAAAGCGTATTTATGATAATACCGAAATGCATTTATAAAAGGTATTTCTAATAATTATCATTATCATCATTTCATAATTGATAATGATGTTGCGCTGCTGGACGATCTGTGGTCCATAAAGGCTATAATATCATATTACTATTTTCATTATATAACAGAACTCTTGTGTTTTATGTAATTACACATCTAATTATTATTTTGCATTCACAATGCCTACAAAATATTGTCAAAAGGAAAACAATATTGAAAAAGGCGCCAATTTGTTAAACACCGTAAAGATGGAAATTGCATGCACATGCTTGGTTGTTAATACGATTTAACTAGTGGAAGTGGTAGTACAAAGGGATATCCGTAAGAACATGGGGATTATTTATATCTCTTAGTAAATTCAAGAGAGAGAGAGAGAGAGAGAGAGAGAGAGAGAGAGAGAGAGAGAGAGAGAGAGAGAGAGAGAGAGAGAGAGAGAGAGAGAGAGAGAGAGAGTAGACAACATATAATAATAATAATAATAATAATAATAATAATAATAATAATAATAATAATAATAATAATAAAATACAATAGTGCATTACTTTTATATATATTACTTTAATATTATTATTATTATTATTATTATTATTATTATTATTATTATTATTATTATTATTATTATTATCATTATTATTATTATTATTATTATTATTATTATTATTATTATTCCACATATAAAGATAATCTCATATTCCATTTCTAACTATCTCACGGAGTTTGTTTTTAGTTATTGAAAACCCTTGAAAATGCATTTGCCACTCTCCAACTGTACGGAGCGACATTCGAACACCCCTGCAGGGATGCGACAGCTAATTCTAATTTTAAAACATAAGAGAGACCTCTCTCTCTCTCTCTTTCTCTCTCTCTCTCTCTCTCTCTCTCTCTCTCTCTCTCTCTCTCTCTCTCTCTCTCTCTCTCTCTCTCTCTCTCTCTCTCTCCTCTCTCTCTCTCTCTCTCTTGAAAAGGAAGTCTTACAAAATCAACCTAACCATCGCCAGTACACTTCCACAGCCCTTATACTCTCTCTCTCTCTCTCTCTCTCTCTCTCTCTCTCTCTCTCTCTCTCTCCTCTCTCTCTCTCTCTCTCTCTCCGCATATGTGAGTGTGCACATGACCTCGCCTCTCAGTTTCAACGGGAGGGAGCACTGTTGAATGTGCCCTGTCTCAAACTCACAACATAAAGCAATACCCTCTTCCCTCTTCAAAAAAAAAAAAAAAATCATTACGATACTAATTCACAACACTGTTTTGCTCCTGTTTCTATACAGGATTGTGTGTGTGTGTATATATATATATATATATATATATATATATATATATATATATATATATATATATATATATATATATATATATATATATATATGTATGTATGTATATATAATATATATATATATATATATATATATATATATATATATATATATATATATATATATATTATATATATATATATATATATATATATATATATATATATATATATATAATATATATATATATATAATATATATATATATATATATATATATATATATATATATATATATATATATATATATGTATATATATACATATATATATGTATATATATACTATATATATATATATATATATATATATATATATATATATATATATATATACACACACACACATAAGTAATGTTAGTTCACTACTCACTTCTGAGAGAGACGAGATTGCAGCTTGGAATGGCCAGTACAGTGGTAACGCGCTGGCTTCGCATTCACGAGGTCGAAAGATCGGTCCCCGTCCAAGACCGAGAGTTTAAGCTGTTTACTGGCAGGAACTGCTGTGGGTGGACATCACAGTGGGGGGTTGGGGCTTGTCCTGGCTGACGAATACCCATTGTAAAAAAAAAAAAAAAAAAAAAAAAAAAAAAAAAAAAAAAAAAAAAAAAAAAAAAAAAGATAAAGGAAAGCATTTAGAAAAGAATTTCAGGAGCTAAGTAAGAAACATGAAGCCATTACAAGTACTTTTGCAGATGCAGTAAAGCAAATTGTGGCAGTAAAAGAGGCAGTGAGGGAGATGGTACTAGAAAATGTTAATGCTGCTGAATACAAAGAAACGGTAATAGAAAAATTAGAGATGTTGTGATTGAAAGGGCTAATACACTTATCAAAAAGGCACCTAATAAGGAGAAGTTAGTGGTAATCTCACGCATAAGTGAATCCCAGAAGTTACCATGGCAGGGGAAACTTAAACTTATTAAAACTACGGTTTTAGACATGATAAGGAAGCTTGGAGTAGTATATGGTCCAGAGAATATTGTAAGCATTCATCGAATTGGTAAATATCTTAAGGAGGGGGAGGCAAGAATAATGAATGTAACCTTGGAGAGAGGGGACACATGTAGAAAAGTATTGATGAGGGTAAAATAACAAAGAGACTTTCAAGTATTCAGAACAGTGCTCATTAGACCATGTAAAGCACGGAAGAGGATGGAAAGAGTAAAAAACTTGTTGCAAGAGGCTAAACAGTTAAATGAGGGAAGAAATGAAGGAAAAAAGAAAAAAAATCAGTTTTTCCAGCCAAAGAGGAGATAAAGAAGAAAATGCTAGAAGATCAGTGGATGCAGCCTAGTTAAGATTGATGTACACAAATGTTCATGGGGCTGCTAGTAAGGCAGTAGAATTAAAGGCTAGGATTCAGCACAACAGTATGGCCGATATAGTAGCAATTACTGAGAATAAAATTTAATTGAGGACTTAAAGATTCTCAACGTTTTTCCCATAGGCTTCAGAATATTAAGGAATGAAAGATCTAAGAGGACTGGTGTAGGGATAGCATCCGCTCATAAGTGAAAGATTTCATGTTGAAGAAATGAAATGTGCTACAGAAAGTGAGTTCAAGGAATTTCGGATCATGTCAAGAATAGCGAACCCACTCACAATAGGCTTTGCTATTCTTTACAAGATGCTTATTGGGTTCATTATTCTTTACATGGGAATAATCGGGTTCGCTATTCTATACATGAACACTTCGGTACTAGACATTTCATTAACTGATTAATTTTCAAAGCTTCTGTTCACTAGTTAACCTTGTTGTGAAACCAATAATATTACCAGTGATTGACTGGATGAAGAATAAATCATTTATTCAACGGGAATTAAAATGTTAATCATGTAGTAAATATATGAATTGGACAACCTAACATAGCCTAACCTAGCATATAGTATCATATTGTGCAAAGCACAGGGCTAAAATTAAGAATATGCGAGGATGCAGATGCACTTTCCTACAAGGTTATTTAAATCAGTTCATGTGGATAGAACGAAATACGGTTGACAGGTTATCAGGGTTCAGTAATGCAATTGCCATGCAGTATCCTTTCAATAACTAAGTTTTTTAACAGAATTTTTAATGGAAATTTAATATTATGTTAGTTTAATTGTTCATTTGTCAATTAATAAGTTTATAAAACATATCTTGTCAAAGGTTTACTTTTCTTTACATGAAGACATTTGAGTTGGCCATTCTTTACATGGGAATCATTGGATTCGCTGTTCTTGACATGAATATGTTGAGTTCGCTAATCTTGACATGATCCGGAATTTCTTGTTGCTCGCATAAATACTGGGTCAGAGAGCACTATAATAACTATTGTATATAACCAACCAAGGAATTAACATAGGTCAAATGTTTATGAGGAAAGTCATAAAGGTACTATCGAAGTCATAAACTCAGTTTTTAATATTGCATGGGAGAGAAAGTGTATGATATTGATTATGGGAGATTTTAATCACAGAGAGATAGAGTGGATAAATCTTGACCCACACAGTGGCGAGGACTCATTTGGGGTAAGATTCCTAGATTATGTACAAGGCAATTTCCTACACCAGCATGTACTGGAACCAACGAGGGCTAGGGGTGGGGATGAACCATCACTGTGTGACCTAGTATTCATAGTTAATGTGTTGCATTTTGAAGAAAAAAAAATGAGTATGATCCACCACTTGGAGTGAATGACCACCGTGTGTTGTTGATGGAGTATACCATCAAAGATGTTCTGCTTGAAAGTAGAGGCACTAAGAATGACACGAGGAGGAACTATCCAAAGGAAAATTACATCAAAATTAATGAGCTTTTTGCAGTTATAGACTAGAGGACCTTATTTAACAACAAATCTGTACAAGACATGTACAAAATATTTAGTGAGGAATATGGGAAGATAGTTACTTGTTTCATACCTTCCACCAAAATAGGAGTTATTCATGCCAGAGAGAAATGGTTCAATAATGATTGTAAAAGAGCTAAGGAGTGGAGAAACAAATGGTGGAAAAGGTATAGGAGGAGAGAGGCAGAGAGAAAATATGAAAAGGATATAGCCAGGAAGGCTTAAGAAAATCCGAAACTTTTCCACAACTTTATCAGTGGAGAACTGGAAGTCGAAGGAAAGGCTTTAAAGTTAAAGAGAGTGGATGGAAGCATCACTGAGACAGATTCAGAGATCTGTGCAAATTGATCAAGGAATTTCAGTCAGTATTCACCTACTCAGATCACAGAGATAGGATACCATGGGCCGGTAATAGAGAACATCACCTTTTGCGCCACAAAGGTATGCAAAGCTTTGATGGAGTTTAATCGCAATAAAGCTACAGGTCTTGCTGATATATCCCATGTACTTAAGAAATGCCCTAACCAATATCAGTGGCACTATGCATCATATTTGAAATGTCGCTGGAATCTGGGGAGCTTCCAAGATGCTGGAAACAGGCAAACATGGTAACTATCTTAAAAATGGGAAGGACGGACTTAGCTCTAAACCATGGGGCTGTTTCCTTGACCAGCATAGTTTGCAAAGTTATGGAGAAACTACTAAGATAACACAACTCTCTTCACTTGGAATCCACCAACCTTTCGTCAGTGAGACAACATGGCTTCAGAGAAGGCAGTTCAACAGTAACAAACTTATTAGAATTTTATGATGAAGTAAGCAGGATCTTACAAGTAAGAGAGGCCTGGACTAATTGCATATTCCTAGATTTTCAGAAGGCATTTGGTACGGTTCTATACGGGAGACTTACTAAGAAGCTGCAAGTAATGGCAAGAATAGATGGATATGTCTTGGAATGGATTATACTTACTTAAAAGGCATTTCATTCTTGAAAAGGTTTGCAGATGATGCAAAGATTTTGAAGAATTTTAGAGACGAGAACAATTGCAGAGAACTTCAGGAAGACCTAAATAGGCTGCATGAGTGGTCAGAAAAGTGGTTAATGAAATCCAATACTTCAAAATGTAAAGTAATGAGAATGCGTACACTTGTGAGAAGCCACAATCTTGAATACTTAATAGCAAGAATAGCACTTGGAAAGATGGAGAATGAGAGAGATCTAGGAGTAAGCATACTGGCAGATTTGTGTCCAGAAACGCATATAAATGGCATAGTAAGGGCAGCATATGCTTTCTCAGCAAATGTAAGGGTAGCCTTCAGACACATGGACAAGGAAATGTTCAGAAATATTTATGTAATTTATGTGAGACAAAAGCTTGAGTATGCAGCCCCCTTTTGGAATCCACACTTGAAAAAACAAATAGATAAGCTGGAAAAAACTCAAAGACATGCCATGGAATTGATGCCAGAAATGCGCAATATCAGTAATGAGGAGAGGCTGAGGGAATTAGACTTACCATCACTCGAAACTAGAATAATTAGGGGGATATACTCACATTTTTTTAAAATCCTTCTTGCTTTAGACGAAGTGGATAGAGATCGATATTTTGATATGGCTAGCTCTAGAACTAAAAGTCACAGTTTGAAGCTTCGTAAGAAAACTTCTTTGCAAGATGTAAGTAAGTACTTTTTTAGTGTAAGAGTAGTTGATGATCGGAATTCGCTAAACAAGGAGGTAGTTAATGCTAAAAAATATATAGTTTTCAGGACAAATATGCTAAGTATCACTGAGCACAAAAAAGGAACCGACCTGGAGACGGGGAGTTAAGAGCATAGGGCAGTTTCCCGTAAGCACAGTTAAGTAAATACATACATACATTCATACATTCATACATACATACATACATACATACATACCAAGTAAGTGCCTCTCTCTCTCTCTCTCTCTCTCTCTCTCTCTCTCTCATATATATATATATATATATATATATATATATATATATATATATATATATATATATATATATATATATATATATATATATATATATATTGAAAGAGGCACATGAGAATATGTGAAAACATGTGTGTGTGTGTATTTATGTATGTATTTATGTATTAATATATGTATGTATGTATGTATGTATGTATGTATGAATGTATGTATGTATGCATGTATGTATGTATTGTAACGACTGTAGTTACTTCACTACTTCAAACGGAAAGCAGGAATTATTTTACTTAATCTATAAAAGAGGGTGTTCACCAATACAAGCAGAATATTGAACTGATTTAATGATCAAATTCAGCTATTTCAGTGGGAGGAGTTACAAACAACCCAAGAGTAAGTATTGACCCATTAAATACAACTTTAAAATAACTTAATAATTACTAAATGATTACCTATTTACAATAATTACATATTTTGATAAAAAATATTATTTACAATTTGTACGTTTGTACAGTATGTATGACTGTGTGTGTGTGTGTGCGTGTGTGTGATTACCTAATTGTGATTACCTAATTGTGTTTACGGGAAAGAGCCCAAAGCTCGTATCTTCCCGTCTCCTGATCGGTTCCATTTTAGACTTAGTGATACTTATCGTACCTGTCCTTAAAACTATGGATTGAGATAGCATTAACTACTTCCTCGCTTAGCGAATTCCAATTATCAACTACTCTTACACTGAAAAAGTATTTCCTTACATCCTGCAAAGAAGTTTTCTTACGAAGCTTCAAACTATGACCTCTAGTTCTAGAGCCAGTGTGTGTAATCTTAGTTGCTATATAATTGATAAGAAAGTGTTTGTGCGTCCTGTGTACGTACTTATCTCAGGTACTGTAGCATTCATATTCCGAGAAATTTTAGTAATATATTTCCTATTTACGATACTCTATTCCTAAGGCGTATGAGCATGTACGTGTACGTGCTCTCTATGTGCGTATCTTGAGTACTACTCATATTTCCAAGAATGAGTTAATACTAATCTTCTACAACGCTTAACTTAAAAACTTTCCTGGGGTTTCCTCTTCCCTCAAGCGGAAGAGAGTCATACGAAGCACCTCTTCAGGTAAATGGATGAGTCACAGCGTAAGTACACAGGTACTTCGAAAGGGGGTTCTCAAACCTGCGTACTGTTACTTTTTTTTTTTTTAATGATTGTGACACCAGGTCGGACCAAACAAAAATAATGAAATAAAACAGCCCTCATCAGGCCTGGGCACGAAGAATACATAAAGTAAAGAGAAACAGAGATTAAGAGTGTAATGACTTGTCAGATGTGACTTACAAACACGAATAAGAAAATACCTAACATTATTGAATATAAATACATAAATACAATGTAAGAAATACACAGCAAAATCATCTTCTTAAGATTGTGAAGTTCAGGACAAGCATATGTATTTTAATTTTAGTGAAAGAGCTTCTGGTACATTTCGTCCAAAGTTGGAATATACATTTTCGCTTGTGTACTTAATATGTGTGCTAAGATGGCAAGAGCTAGTAAATGACAAACAAGGTAGGGGAGGACCTGATGTCCCTAAGGGAAAGCCGTAGAGGAGATGGGGGGTGGATTCCCCTCTCCTTCCTATCCTAATATAACTAAAGGGGAGTTTACACGGTCAAACGGTTCGTCGAACGCGGTTCGACAGACAAGTGTTTGAAGTGATGTCCGAACGTGTGAAGGGGGTATTTGGTTGTCGAACACATTTTTCGAACGTGTTCGACAACCAAATACCCCGTTCACACTTTCGAACATCACTTCAAACACTGGTCTGTCGAACCGCGTTCGACGAACCGTTTAACCGTGTAAACCCCCTTTAAGATAGAAATAAGGTAAATAAATGAAATACTAAAATGTTGGGAAGCCCCTTAAGGAGGAGTTACCCCCCCCCTCCTACTTAAGCTAAATGGTAAAGAAATAAAGGCGGTTATAGCAAGAAAAAGATTGAGAACCCCCTGATGTGTCTTCAGTACTACAAATGATGCTACACCTCGGAGGTGGAGGGGAGATAGGGACCTGAATGGGGGGTAGAAGAGGAAAGCTCCATGCTGAGGTAAGGAATAATGACTTATGACGCATCACACGAACAAAGCTTATAATTTACAGGAAGTGAAGAAGGCGACCCCACTAAATATACACCACAAACAAACGATCCACATTTTGTCTTATATGACTTTTACATATATTTTTCACACAATATACAGTAATTATTGTTTTCGGTGCAGAATTACTGGTCAAGCGTAACTGTACCTATACTCGTGTCTTTTCTCATAAGTGAAATGTCATATATACTAGTATACGTCTACACACACACACACACACACACACACACACACACACACACACACACGCACACACACACACACACACACACACACACACACACACACACACACACACACACACACACACACACACACACACACACACATATATATATATATATATATATATATATATATATATATATATATATATATATATATATATATATATATATATATATATATATATATATATATATATATATATATATATATACATATATATATATATATATATATATATATATATATATATATATATATATATATATATATATATATATATATATATATATATATACATATATATATATATATATATATATATATATATATATATATATATATATATATATATATATATATATGTGTGTGTGTGTGTGTGTGTGTGTGTTTGTTTACCTGATTATGTTCAAGGTAAATAATCCAGTGCTAGTAACTTCCCGTTTGCTGGCCGATTTCATTTTTTTTATAGTACTTATTAGATCTTCGCTTGACGTTATGAATGATTCAACATTTTGCCGTTTCCAGTTATCAAATATTCTCACACGAAAAGTAATTCCTTACATCCTACAAAGTTCTATAACCACCAAATATCAAAGTACTGATCCCTAGCCGCTCTGTCAAAAGTTTTGAGTTATTAAAAAAAAAATCGCTGTAATATCTCCCATCTATCCTCTAGCTTCGAGAAGTGGTAAGAATAACTCTTTTGGCCTTCCCTAATAACAGTGATTATGTATCTTTGTCATCAGCTTCGTAAAATGTCTTTGAATGATCTCCAATTTGCTTATGTGTTTTTTCAAGTGTGGACTCAAGAAGGATGCTGAATATTCAAACTTGGACCTCAGATATGTCGTACCTATTGTTCTCAACAATTTCTTTGTCATATGCCTGATGACCATCCTTACATATGCTATAAAATAGAAAAAATTCAGTTGCCTTTACGATATGATCTATATGCATTTCCATGGACTAATTACAGATAATTCTCGAACATGGGCCTCTTTGCACTTTTGCACATTCTTCTAATTTTTCATTTTGAAATAATGAATCTCATTCGCCACTTATCTAACCACTCATGCAGGCTATTTAGGATTTCATGAAGTTCACTAAATGTGACTGCATCAAATGCCTTCTGGATATACAGAATATGCGATCAGCCCAGCCCTCTCTTTCTTGTAATATCAGGCTTACCTCATCATAACTTTCTAGTTCGATTTTTAGGGCAGACGTGCCTTCTCTAAAGTCATGTTCATACTTACAAAATGCTGAAAACTACAAGTGCAGAGAAATGTTTTTCAGTATATTCTCCATTACTCTGCAAACTATGCTAGTCAATGAAACAGGCCTATACTTTAAAGCTGAGTATCTCCTTTCCTTTTTAAGAGAAGTATTTCATTATCTTGTTTCCAAGAATTTGGAATTTTCCCAGATTCCAGTGATTTTTCAGATGTGATGCATAGTGCTATACATATGGTGCAGCATAAGTTCTTGATTAAAGTAGGGGTTCCATAGGTTTATGGTCATCTAATTCCATCAGTGCCATGAATACTTCAGTTGTTGAAATTACTATATTCTTTCACAATGGCCCCTATTATCTCAAATCTGCAATATGTGAGGGTGGAGTATTCTCTACTGTGTATGCCAAGTAAAACTCCTAGCTCAGTTCTTTGCAGATCTCTTCGTTTGTTCCACTTATATCTCTGTCAACCCTTTCCAGCTTCAAAATTTGTTCTTAATCTTCACCTTCTCTTTGAAAAAGCTGAGGAAAAATTTGGGATCTCTTCACTTTCCTCGTAATAGCTCTCTAATTTGCTCTCTAAGCCTCTATGTTTTTACTTTCTATCTCAATTAATGCTTCTTTATATCTTTACAAGTAATTATACTTATTTTCCTCCTATACCTATTCCAGGATTTTGTGTCTCCTCTCCTTTATCCACTTACATTCATTACTGAACCACTTTTCTTTGGCATTAATAATTCCTATTCAGGTAGATGGTATCCAAGAGCTAAATCGCCTTTGATATGCATATCAAAAGATTCTGTACATCGCTTGTTCAGATATCTCGGTGAAAATTGTCCCGGTCAATACCTGCAATATTATTATTACTCCTCTTGTACTCTCCATTTGGATAGTGCATCCTCGTTTGCTTCTCAGTACCCCTACTCTCAGCTGGGACATTCCAGATGATATACTCCATCACAAACGCAGATGTACCTTTTTTCCAATATGTGTGCTAAGGCTTTTGACAGTTTGGTACAAGGCTCTGTTGGCCAAACTCTCTGCTTTTGGCTTTACCCCTTCCCTTTCGTCTGAATTCCAGTTTTCTTTCTGACTGTTTTATATCTGTGGTTATTGACGGCGCAAAATCTAGCTCATTTCCTGTTATAAGTGGTGTTCCACAGGGCTCTGTTCTTTAACTTACATTGTTCTTTCTCTTCATCAATTATCTTCTTCAGTTCCCATCCCCTTCTATTCTCCATGCCTTAGTCGAAGATTTTAGCCTTCACTTTTCCTCTGCCTTTTCTTCACAATCTCTTTCTTTTACTCTCAACTCCTATTTGCAGAGGGTATTTGAGTGGGGCACCCAAAGTTTAGTTAAAATTAGTGCCTCCAAGACACAGTTTCTGGCTATTCCGAAGCAAACGAAATTTACTTTCTAAATTCTATAAACGTATTAGGAATTCAGATATCCTCGAGCTTGTCTTGGAGGAGTTACATTATCCAGACTTCTGAATCTGCATCCAAGAGTTGAGGGTTCTGTCTTCATCATTATATTTCCCCTTTACAGTTACTTAAAATCTATAAAAGGCTTATCAGTCCCTGCCTAGAATACTGCTCGCTCATCTGGGGTGCTTCTTCTTATACTTATCTCCTTGATAGGTCAGACTCATCAATGACCCTTTTCTTACTTTTAATCTGAATTCTCTTTTTCTTCACATTAAGGTATCATCCCTTTCTCTTTTCTGTCATTACTATTTCCATTGCTGCTCTGATGAGTTGGTGAGTTGTATCCCTCCCCCACTGCCGAGGCTGTGTAAAACTCGCTAAGCGGCCTCATCTCACAAGCACTGTGTGGAGATTTGTAGCTCACGGATTGGTTGGTGCAGCGACTGCTTCTTCCCATCTACCTTCAGACTCTGAAACTCTTTTCCTCCTTCTGTCATTCCTAATTCTTAAAACATATCTTCATTAAAGAAAACAAAATTGGATCTTTCATCATCTCAGGGTCTAATCCGACATATCTCTAGGTCCTCAGTACTTTGACTATTCTTTCAGCCTGTCATTTTCCTATTGTGTTTCGTATCTTCACCTTATTTCTGCCTTGTCCATAACTTTTTGCTTTTTCGTCTTTTTAATGCTTTCTTTGCGTCCGGACCTGATGAGGGCAATTTTCTTGCCTGTCATGGTGCACTCGTAATGAAAAACTCAATTTATCAATATCCAAAACGTTATCTGTGATCACTAGAATTGATGAATTCAGTTGTAAACATTGCATGCAGAACTGTATATTGGGTGATTTTAATCTTAGAGTTATGTACTAGAATAAGCTTGGACAACAAAGTGAAGAGGATTCTTTTGAGACAAGATTCCTACTTTGTGTACAAGGAAATATTTTTGCACCTACATGTACTGGAATCAAAACTCGACGGGGGAAGAGAAGAACCGCCATTGCTTTATCTAGGATCGTTCAGTGATGTATCTCTCCTCCCCTGGCCCTTGTTGTCTCCAGCAAATGTAGATGCAAAAATGTCTCCTTGCACATAATCTAGGAATCTTGCCCCAATAGAATCTTTTTCACTCTGTGCGTTAAGCCTATTTAAGTCTATTTTTCTATTATTAAAATCCCCCGTCATGAATATCCTACTCTTTCACATGCGATGTTTACAACAGAATTTTATCTAGTGCATCAATATTACTTTTTCAAACAACTCTAGATCTGGTGATTCTTTGCTGGATTATACACCACAGTTATTAAATTATTCTCTGAACCTGCATTGATGCGAGTGACAAACTCCTTGAAATCGATTCCTATGGTAAAATTTACTTTTAATACCTGGAACATTTCACTTACAAGCAATGCTATCACTGTGCCAGTTTTCCCATTTCTCAGTATTTTGTAACCCCAGGAAAAACCTGCAACACTATAGTTCTTCATTTATTTTTTTCCTCTGTGATTATAAATATTTCTGCCTTACAGTCATGTATCCTATTTTTTAATTTTACTGCCTTTCTCTACCAGCCCAAACAGCTTTTGTGTTCATACCCTTAATGAGGCCATATTTCTTGGATTTCTAACATTTTCTTTATCACCCATTTGTTCAGATGAACTCTGAATCACATATTTTTCTTCTCTTCCTCATTTCTGTCATTTAACCTTACCGCAATCTGTAACAAGTTTTAATATTTTCTCATCTCTTCCTGTGTTCTATAAGGTCGAATGAGCATTATCCTTTATTCTTGAGTCTTTTAGATTGTTGCACTCATCAGTAATTCTCTGATTGCTTCCTTCCTGTTAGAGATGCCAAAGATCTAGCCTTTTCCTCTCCCTAATGCACTTAAATATTTCATCTGGACCTCATGATACCCCAAGCTTCCTTACTAGTACTAAGCTCTCTCATTGATAACCTCTTTAATTCTTTTCCAATATTTTTTTCCAGGTACTTAACTGGGCTCACATTTTCTAGTGTCATCTCTTCTGCTAATATTTATTGATTAATAACCGAGCCAAGAAACGCGCATTCACCACGATCCACACGCACTTCAACCACTCCTCTCTTGGCTAGGCCACCCCCCTTACAAGGGGAATAAGACATGTGTATATATATGAATGTATGTATCTCTTCTGCTACTTTTATTGCAATATTTCTTTAACTGAATCTGAGAATTTTTGTAATATTCTCTTGGATATTCAGCTCCTGAAAGTTTCTGCTATGTTCAATATTTTCCTTTATTTGGTCATGCCAAGCTGCAACTTCATGACTGTCAGAAGATAGCGTTTAATCCATTTATGCCACAACCCAACTTTTTTTTTTATTATCTTCTTGTTTAGGAATTGTATTCTCAATCTATCTATTTCTCCTTCAAGCTTTTTAATTCTTTATTCTAGCTCTTTTTTTCCTCTTGTATTTTATTCTTTCTCTCTAAATTATCTATATTCTCTCTGAGTGTACCATCTTCAATCTCTTAACTCTATTTTTTTCTTATTTGTCCTTCCATATTTGCATTTCGTCATCCAAATTTTAACCTTCTTTGAAAATTCTTTGGAACACCTACGGTTTAGCGGGGCATACCAATGTTCCACCAATTCTCTAGTCAAAACCTACCAATAGATGGCGATAGGCTCTGACTAGAACCTAACCTAACCTAACCTAACCTAACCTAAATGTTAACTAATTGAAAAGTCTGAACTAGAATGACTGAGGGTCGACCTTGGGTGGCGGGTCGAGGTCAGGTTAGGGTCGAACTATTTCCCTGAGTGGAGGGATGAGGTCGTTGAGCGGCATGCCCCGCTAAACAGTAAACTACCCAATTCTTTAAACTCGTTTCTTACTTTCCTCGTGGCATTTCCCTCTCTGGGTATCTCTACCTTACTGTCCTCAGGGCATGTGGGTACAGTATAGCTGGCATTGTTGTATGAGTGATACCAAGTATTGAATATCTTTCAAAATAATAAATTTACACATACTTACTTTAGCCTCTCAAGAATACAATTGCGATAATATTTTTTCAGTACTCAATTTACCTGGCAATGCACCTACTATCCTAAAGTTTGCCTTTGTAAAGATATATGCTAATCTGAGAAAAATCATCAATAAGCAACTAATTACCAATGTAGGGTGTTCAACACACAAAAGTGATACTAGACCCCCGTTTTCATGGTTATGACTTTTTGACTACCAAATTAACCACAGTGAGAAAACTCACGTCAAAACCAGTTTTAAAAAAACACAAAGTATTGACACCATAAGATCAAATTAATTACAGGTAATAAAGGCTTCTCCCCCACTTTACAGATTTAGATAAAGTTTATGGATGCTGCTGACACCCCCACACTTCCTATCTATAGCGGTGTATATCCCCCTCCCCGTTAAACATGGTGAAGAAAAAATCAAATTCTGCATGAACTATTCCACACTCAAATGAAAGTTCGTACTTACAGTATCTGAAGACAGATTTTCTGACACTCAAAGGCAAAAAGTTTGCAAGTTTTGTTTTATGGTGAGCAATCAAATATTTCAAGAATATCTGGCACATTTTACTCTAATGCTATCGAGTGTGTGTGTGTGATTACCTAATTGTGATTACCTAATTGTGTTTACGGGAAAGAGCCCAAAGCTCGTATCTTCCCGTCTCCTGATCGGTTCCATTTTTAGACTTAGTGATACTTATCATACCTGTCCTTAAAACTATGGATTGAGGTAGCATTAACTACCTCCTCGCTTAGCGAATTCCAATTATCAACTACTCTTACACTGAAAAAGTATTTCCTTACATCCTGCAAACAAGTTTTTTTCCGAAGCTTCAAACTATGACCTCTAGTTCTAGAGCCAGCCATATCGAAATATCGATCCCTATCCACTCTATCATAACCATGAAGGAATTTAAAGACTGTCACCATATCCCCCCTTACTCTTCTAGCTTCGAGTGATGGCAAGTCTAATTCCCTCAGCCTCTCATCATAACCGAGATTGCGTATTTCTGGCACCAGTTTCGTGGCATGTCTTTGAACTTTTTCAAGCTTAGCTATGTGCTTTTTCAAGTGCGGATTCCAAAAGGGGGCTGCATATTCGAGTTTTGGCCTCACATAGGTTACATAAATATTTCTGAACATTTCCTTGTCCATGTGCCTGAAGGCTACCCTTACATTTGATAAGAATGCATATGCTGCCCTTACTACGCCATTTATATGTATTTCTGGAGACAAATCTGCCAATATGTTTACTCCTAGATCTCTCTCATTTTCTGTCTCTTGAAGTTGTACTCCAGCCACCGAGTAGTCAAGCTTGGGCCTTCTTGCACTTGTACCCATTCTCATTACCTTACATTTTGAGGTATTGAATTTCATTAGCCACTTTTCTGACCACTCATGCAGATTATTTAGATCCTCCTGAAGTTCTCTACCATTGTTCTCGTTTTTTACTTTCTTCACAATCTTTGCATCATCTGCAAACATATTCATGAATGAATTTACACACTCTGGTAGGTCATTTACATATACAAGGAACAAAAGTGGCCCTAAAACTGAACCCTGTGGAACTCCACTACTAACTCTTCTCCATTCAGACACTGAGTGTCTTACTCTAACCCTCTGTTCCCTTCCTTCTAAGTAAGTTTTTATCCATTCCAAGACATTTCCACCTATTCTAGCCATTGATTGCAGCTTCCTAATAAGTCTCCCATGTGGAACAGTGTCAAACGCTTTCTGGAAGTCTAGGAATATGCAATCTGCCCAGCCCTCTCTTTCCTGTAAGATTTGGCTTACCTCATCATAAAATTCTAATAAGTTTGTTACTGTTGATCTTCCTTCTCTGAAGCCATGTTGCCTCACTGACAAAAAGTTGAAGGATTCCAAGTGAAGAGAGATATGTTTTCCTTAGTAGTTTCTCCATAACTTTGCAAACTATGCTGGTCAAGGAAACTGGTCTATAGTTCAGAGCCGTATCCCTCCTTCCCTTTTTGAAGATAGGTATCACATTTGCTTGTTTCCAGCATCTTGGAATCTCCCCCGACTCCAATGACTCCTTAAATATGATACTTAGTGCCACTGATATTGTGTTTGCGCATTTTTTAAGCACATGAGGGGATATGTCATCAGGACCTGTAGCTTTATGAACATCTAAATCCATCAGCGCTTTGCATACCTCTGTGGCTGTAAGGTTGATGTTCTCTAATACCGGCCCTTGAGCTTCTATCACTGCAATCTGAGGGGGTGGGGTATTTTCTACTGTAAATACTGACTGAAACTCCTTGTTCAATTCTTTGCAGATCTCTTCGTCCGTCTCAGTGATGCTTCCATCCGCTCTCTTTAGCCTTAAAACCTGTTCTTTTACCTTCAGTTTTCCTCTGATAAAGCTGTGGAAAAGCTTGGGATTTTCTTTAGCCTTCCTGGTGATGTCCCTCTCATAATCTTTCTCTGCCTCTCTCCTTTTACTTAGGTAGTCGTTTCTTGCTCTTTTGTAGGTTTGCCAGGCATTTATGTTTTTTCTCCTCCTATACCTTTTCCAGCATTTGTCTCTCCACTCCTTAGCTCTTTTACACCCATTATCGAACCATTTCTCTCTGGCATGAATTACACCTACTTTGGTGACAGGTATGCAGCAATCTACTATCTTCCCATATTTCTCACAAAAGATGTCATACATTTCTTGTACGGATTTGTTGTAAAATAAGGTTCTCCAGTCAATAACTGCAAAAAGCTCATTCATTTTGATGTAATCTCCTTTCTGATAGTTCCTCCTCATGTCATGTGTGTGTGTGTGTGTGTGTGTGTGTGTGTGTGTGTGTGTGTGTGTGTGTGTGTGTGTGTGTGTGTGTGTGTGTGCTGGTGAACTCTTTATTCCTGTTGAACTAGCAAGAGCTAGGGACATGACAGATGGCACTCCCCTTCTCCACGTTTTAGACATACCTAAGTAATAATTTTCCTTTTTTTTATATAAGAAGCGAAGGGGTCAAGTGTGGGTCCATTTAGTATGGCCGACCAGTCCTCTCTTCAGATGGCCAGCCATTTCCAATTGTACGTCCATAATACCTACTAAATTGTCAGAGGTCAAGATATGTGAGTCAGTATGACTCACATACTCACCATTATAATACTTCAGAAGTTACACTTAATAGCAACTCACTCTCTCATTAAATATTCATTCATACTTGTTCACAGTAAGTTAATAAAAGAAAATACATGTTTAGATTGACTGTATAACTATGAAACAGTATCAAGCATGAAGCGAAAAATTAAAAAGTAAATTAATATACATATATGTAGTAACGATATGAAAATATTTGCCAAGGCTACTGCATGAAAACAGATAATATATCCTGTATGGAAAATATTTGAAAACACGGTCCTAAGCAAGTGATTCAAGACTTCTGGAATGAACGTGATGATATCGAGGTAATAGAAGAAAAAAAAACTTGTATAGAAAAGGAATGAAATATCGGTAATAAGTACCAATGGAATAATATATATATATATATATATATATATATATATATATATATATATATATATATATATATATATATATATATATAGAGAGAGAGAGAGAGAGAGAGAGAGAGAGAGAGAGAGAGAGAGAGAGAGAGAGAGAGAGAGAGAGAGAGAGAGAGAGAGAGAGAGAGAGAGAGAGACTGATATGGTAAATGAAGATAACCATACGTTGCCGGGTTAAAGACACAATTGGAATAGATGGTTTGTGGTTGGGACGGCAGGTTTTCATTACGGTGAATCAAAACATTGGTTGAATATTATTTGTTTGCTTTGATTTCATCCTTTTTTTTAAGTTTTTGTTTGTGTCTCTCTTGATGTTAATATCTCTATTTAAGATGCGTTCCTGGAGCTGAGTGATGGTAGTATGGCTTGGATGGTATTGATTGTATATTGTCAGAGAAATGTTGGCGCCATAAATGAATGCTCTCGAAGAATGGGTGTTGGTTTATGTGTACACAGTGTCAAAGTAATGTAGGCAATATAGATCAGTGTTGATTTATGAGATACATTATATAAATATACAATGGACAGGTTTCCAATTAAGACTACAGACCGTCAGTGAGAACCTAGCACAATGGATGGGTGTTAGTTTATGATCACACAGTGAAAGAAGAAGAAAAATTAGTTTCTTAGATGGATGTTGATGAAAGACTACACAAAGTAAAAAAAAAAAAGTTGGGGCCATGGATAGGTACTGCCCCACATAGTTCCGGTTCCGGTTTTACGTCACGGACTCCCTTATCAACCAAGGGCTAGGACGGTTGCCTTCTTGCGAAGGACTTGTTTTGGCAGATGTAATCCTTACGCTGAGTGCATGCCTTGCTAACCTCAGACCGTGGCGGGGCGCGAACCCTCGACCTGACGTCTCAGAGTCGGAGACGCTACCGACTGAGCCCGGCGACTACTGGTCTGCCCCACATACACATTGCCAAAGAAAAGTCACTTTCGCGGGTGCTAGTGTTTTATCTGTGCCTGTCATACACCATGCACTGGTGTTGAGACATGAGTATACAATATCAGATAAAAAGCAGAAACTAATGCCATGGATAGAAGATGGTAAATTTATTAAATTTATTAAGACACATAGCAATAAAACTTTTGCCATGGATGCTTCTGGTTATGAATTAACTTTCTCGGTGTAAAATCTTGAACAATAGGTGGAGGTTAATTTAAGAAAACCCAATGCCAAAAAAAACAGTGTCATAGCAGGGAAATGAATCGTTTTGCACTAGAAAATAAAAATGAACTTGGTGACAAGGATGGGAATTGACACAAGTGAGTACTGTCAAAGAATAGATAAAAGTGTCATGAATGGGATAGGATTAACCATTATCTGTTCTTTTCTTTAAAAAAAAAATGCTTCACTCTATCCCAAATAGTTTTGGTGAAGAGATATTGAACCAACCACTTAAAAGATTTGAAATCCAGACCTACTGGATTGAAACCAGGTCTGAGCTACCGCATCACTCGAGAGAAATCATTTCTTGCATAATAACACTGACTCACAATATTGCGTGTAAAGTAGGAAATTGAAAAAAGCTGATGTGATTAGGGAAAAACTGTGACAAGATGGAATCAATTTGGTGATTCAGAGATAAGTGGTCGGACGGGTGGGTGGTTGGGTGGGCCGAGACCATGAGGTTTGACAGTCGGCTGAGACCATCGGCTGAAGACGAGTCGAAAATGGGCTTAGTAATAGATAAACAAGAAGAGGATAGATAGAACGTGTAATTTACACATATCTTTCATCATCTCCTCTAGTGTTATCTTCAGAGAAACCTAACAAAACAAATGGCATAAAAAAAGAAATAAGATTTAATTACAGCTAAAAAAAAATAATAATAATGCAGACACAAGTACAGCGGTGCCTTAAGGAGTAAAATGATGAATCAGCGTAGGTGTGTTGCGGTTCGCCAAGTGGAAAAAAATGTAAACGTAGGAAAATCCCCCCCTTGTGGAGAAACACCTTTCAAGGCCAACTTTCCAAAACAAGTGTGAATAAGTCCCTTTGGGAGAAGCTCCCGATTGAATATTACGTAATGCGATATTTTCGAAATACTACTACTACTACTACTACTACTACTACTAATAATAATAATAATAATAATAATAATAATAATAATAATAATAATAATAATAATAATAATAATAATAATAATAATAATAATAATAAGAAGACGAAGAAGAAGAAGAAGAAGAAGAACTACCTTTAATTTTTTTCTCACACCGAATATTCTGTTGTGTTCTTTATACATATACTATCAATTCACATTTGACTACTGACAACACTCCCCATCTCACTCATAAAAACAAAATAGTCCCTTTTGTGTGAGTGACTCACGCAAGAAACACCATCACCTATCCTTCTGGTGCCAAAAGTTCTGGAGAAGAGATGCTGTGCGAACAACTTGCCTGTTAGCCTGACCATGATCTACTGAGTCGCGAAGTTTTGTTTTCTAATACAGAAAATACATCCACACGAAGGATCCAACCCTAGGGCGTTGGACAGTATGTTGTAACTGACTCTGAACGTAGAGTCACTTAGTCAAATGAGCTAGAAAAACCATCCATCTGTGGCTCCATTGATAAAACGCCTGGTTCCCACGCACGTAAGTGCTTCCCAGTATAACTTCCCAATCTGCCTCCAACACCTTTTGCTTCAGACACTTTTAGATGAGAAGAGGGAAGTGGTGTGTCTTTCATATGGTAGCCAAAATCACTTAAACATATCCGCCTCATTACATGTGTAAAAAGATAACATGGACCAGATTCCTCACTGGGCAATGCTTAGGATATAATTAAGGTACAAGAGACTATATCTTCTAGGACACATTTTACAATGCTATATTAATCTGAATTGTTTAAAATTAGTGTTTAGCAAGTGACAGCAACCTAACATACAAAATTTCGTTGTGAGTCTTACTGTTAATAAACATGTAAAAAAAAAATTATAATAATTATATATATATATATACATATATATATATATATATATATATATATATATATATATATATATATTAAAAAATGGAGCATTTATAATATGAAAAACGCGTACGATATATGCTTGGTGTATATTTCAACTGACACGAATTATAACATACGTTTTCAATGCTAAACGTGTGGATTACCACAGAAAGAAGATCAGACACACAGACATCCCCAGATATGTCCTGGAAGCACGCACAGTGTCAGTCAAGTATGTTTTTATTATTATTATTATTATTATTATTATTATTATTATTATTATTATTATTATTATTATTATTATTATTATTATTTTTATTATTATTATTATTATTATTGTTATTATTATTATTATTATTATTATTATTATTATTATTATTATTATTATTATTATTATTGTTGTTATTGTTGTTGTTGTTATTGTTGTTGTTGTTGTTGTTGTTGTTGTTGTTGTTGTTGTTGTTGTTGTTGTTGTTGTCGTTGTTTCCATTTCATGAAAATATATCATGAAATAGTAATTTAGAAAAAATATTAGCGTATGCAAATTCTTCTGTTACTATTATTATTATAATCATCATAAGCCAGGCAACAAACCATACTAGAAAAATTCTACGCTAATAAACCAGATTAACTCCAACAAGGGATGTAGCTTGATGAGGAAAGGGAATATAACCAGATAAGAGTATGGCACCGTGGCTCAAGTGTAGCGTACGCGACTCTGAGGCTTCAGGTCGAGGGTTCGCGCCCCGTCACGGTCTGAGGTTAGCAAGGGCATGCACTCAGGGTAAGGATTACATCTGCCAAAACAAGTCATTCGCAAGAGGGCAACCGTCCTAGCCCTTGGTAGAAAAGGGAGTCCAAGACGTAAAAGCGGAATAGAGTCTGGCATAACTCAGTATTGTAGTACTGGCAGTTCTTCCACCATACCTTTAGAAATTCAGCATTAAAGCCAGAACAAAATTCATTTGCGCTTAGCTTAAACTTCTGCAACTCCATTGACTCAACGACATGGCCAAGCAATTTATTCCGCTTCATAGTAGTAGCTGGAATTAAACTTCTTGCATATTTGTTCCGGTTTTACGTCACGGACTCCCTTTTCTACTAAGGGCTAGGACGGTTGCCTTCTTGCGAAGGACTTGGTTTGGCAAATGTAATCCTTACCCTGAGTGCATGCCCTCGCTAACCTCAGACCGTGACGGGGCGCTAACCCTCGACCTGACGCCTCAAAGTCGAGGACGCTAACTCTTGAGCACTTCTTGCATACTGATTGGCATTAAATCTAACGCAAGAAAAAGTACAGCTATTGGCACTGGCTGCAATCTTGGTCGTGGGCGTAGAACGGCATAAGCCAGATACGACCCGATGAAATCGATGAATAACATAGTAATACAATTTATGCAACGAGCAAAGCAAGTTTACGGCACGCCAATGCCATGTTGTTGTTGTTGTTGTTTTTTTACGGTTTTACGTCACGGACTCCCTTTTCTACCAAGGGCTAGGAAAATTGCCTTCTTGCGAAGGACTTGTTTTGGCAGATGTAATCGTTACCCTGAGTGCATGCCCTTGCTAACCTCAGACCGTGACGGGGCGCGAACCCTCGACCTGACGCCTCAGAGTCACGGACGTTACCGCTTGAGCCACGGCGACTACATACCAATGCCATAAGTTGATGCTTAATCAAAGAATAAGAAATGTAACAGCTCACTAGCTTATTATCCCATAATCGAAGATGAGAATATACAGCCGATGACCAAACTTGTTAACAATATACCAGACTTCTTCTCCTTCTTCTTCTCAGCTTTAACAATATACCAGACTAGAAGGTATAAATAATAAAAACAAATCATCACAACACATTTGTCATCAAAAATCTTAAGACTTCCTCAAGATGGTATTTTAGTGCAACTGAGGAAGATCTATAGCTAATACATATTCGAAAGCCAACTTATTATCAAGAGCTACCCATAGAATCTTGAACAAATGACATATTATTTAGAGATCATTATCAATAAAAAGATTGGCATGTGGTTAATCAAGAGTTCTGAACCTTCTTATTGTCTAATTTTGTTTTATTAGCATATACCTTCGTGCTCCACATCATGCACCAAACACTAACTTCGGCAAGATCTCAGTCGAGAGACTCAGTAACAACTGCAGTAAATAAGATGGCATCATCAGCATAGGAAAGTAGATTGTATTCCAAAGCTATCCATATGTCATGAGTGTAAAGGATGAAGAGAAAGGTGCCAAAAACACTACCCTAGGGAACACTTGAGATCACATTATTGAATTCACTGTAATGTCCATCTATTGAAGTCCAGCACACTCTGCATACTTAAGGGGGGTTTACACGGTCAAACGGTTCGTCGAACTCGGTTCGACAGACAAGTGTTTGAAGTGATGTTCGAACGTGTGAACGGGGTATTTGGTTGTCGAACACGTTTGACAAACGTGAACACGTTTGACAAACGTGTTCGACAACCAAATACCCCATTCACACTTTCGAACATCACTTCAAACACTTGTGTGTCGAATCGCGTTCGACGAACCGTTTGACCGTGTAAATCCCCCTTTATAGAGGCGCTGTACCAACAGTCACTCGAAAACTTTTGATAAAATAAGAATGAACGTGATTGTTAGATACTCACTGGGTTATGTGCTTCCAGTAAGTCATTTAAATAAATACAAAAAATAAATATGTCTCGAGTTCAGTAACTCGATTTTATATTTATATAGAGAATTTACACAAAAACATGCTCAGCATTAAGCAAAAGAGTATGTGATTAGCAGGAACTAGATAAGTATCAACACAATTATCAGGCAAAAATGTGGAAAGATAGACAGACAGACAAACACACAGACAGATTTGCATGTGGGGATGAGTGGATGAGGTAGGATGTGCGTATGAGGTGCGAAGCTTGAGGGAGTATTTGCGCTTGGGGTGAAGTTGAGGGAGAATATACTTGTGGGGTTGAGGGAGGATTTGCCCGTTGGGACTAGGAGGTTGTGGGAGGGATTGCGTGTGAGGTTGGGTTGGGTAATGGTCTGGATAAGTCGTGACTAGGTAGGTATACGACCTCAGACTGACTTCAGCAGACTAAACCTTGGCCAGAGCTCTGTAGACTAAGCCACGACTCTTCCTCGTTTTTTACGCTAATCATTAACAGGACAAGGTATCTCGCAAGAAATTATCTCGTTATGGCGTATCGATATCGTAGAGAAGTGTCTCGACACTTGATACTAAAATGCAACGCATTATTATTAATGAAAGAAGAGACGAGACATCTCACTGAGGCGTAGCAAACTCGTAGCGATAAGATTCTCAAAGTACGTGAGTCATATTAGTTCTTGATAAGAATCCAATTAGCTGTTAGTTTTCTCAAATTGGCCCCCTCCCCATAATAGGGGAAGCACTCTTATTACTTGTCAGTGTTTCCGGGGAGTCTCGAGGAAAAGCAGCCTCTCGGATATATCTATAGCTGGTATGCTTACTCTAGTTAAGGAGAATCTGGAGGGCAAAAAAAAAACCCAGTTGTGAATGTAGGTTGCGAGCCCTCCACTTAGGAAAACAAGTCTATGTTATTCTTAAAAAAAAAAAATTAGATTAGGTGGGTCTTGGTTAGGTTAGTTACGTTAACTAATGATAAGGATATCTACGAGCCATGTACCGAAGGCTTGGTCTTGAATACCTAAATAAATTCATGTATTTCGTCATCACAGAATATCTAAATAAATACATGTATTTCGTCATCAAAGAATATCTAAATAAATACATGCATTTCGTCATCACAGAATATCTAAATAAATGCATGCATTTCGTCGTCACAGAATCTCTAAATAAATACATGCATTTCGTCATCACAGACTAATTAATGAACACCATGTTAAATTGCATTTAATGCGTACAAATATTCTTCATGGTCAGTATCATGCAATATTAGTTGTAAAGATAAGATCATATTTTCATAGTTAAAGATAATCAAGATGATCATTGATGTATTAATTATAACATCCAATTAAAATAATGCAAAGCTGTCAACGTGAATTACGTGGTTCAATATTTTTTTCCTTAGCTAAGCAAAGGTAAGATATTTGTTTTTTACTCAAAACATAACGAAAAGCGTAGTGACTTGCACTGAAACGATTTCCTAAATGGAGCGACTTTTCTCGTCCAACTTGATGACAAGTCTCGAATATTCATATCCTGATGTCTAGCGACATATTTTCAGTAGTGACATGTCTTTGTAGCATTGGTTATATAGTGCTTACTATTATTCCAAATTTTATTTCTTTAGAAAAAAAGCAAAACAATTATTAAAAAAAAGGTATCTTTAATGCACAAGACATTCCTGAGTAAGGTACCCACCCACCTGCTTATTCTAGCGCTTACTCATTTTATGATTTTCGCTACCTGTCTCTCTCAGCTTTGTTGCTTGTTTTTTCTCTGTATATATATATATATATATATATATATATATATATATATATATATATATATATATATATATATATATATATATATATATATAATCAAACATATTAACATATGTGAAACCATGAATCCTATTTTACCCTACAGGGACTTGAACCAAAGACACATTATTACTGTGCCAAGTTGCTACCAACTACACTACTGAAGGTCTAAGAAAGAAGTCAACCTCAAAGCTACCTGCTTCGCTAGGAATGAACGCATTTTTCTCTGAATGTCCCATTCTTCACATTATAGCTTCTCCCAACCTCACTCGTGGCTTCGTTTTCGCATTTAATATAAATCCCAATTAATATTGGCATTAATAATAATTAAATAAACACATTAACATATGTGAGAATATGAATCATATTTTACCCAACCGGGACTCGAACCTAACCCACATAATTACTGTTCCAAGGCGCTACCAACTACACCACAGAAGATCTAAGAAAGAAGCCAACCTCAAAGCTATCTGCTTTGCTAGGAATGAACACATTCTTCCTGAATGCCTTTTTCTTCATATTACACTCTCTCCCATCCTCATTCGTGGTTTCGTTTTCACATTTAATTTAAATTCCAGTCTACATAGGCATTAATAATAATCAAATAAACACATTAGCATATGTGGAAACCTGAATTATATTTTACCCAACCGGGACTCGAACTTAAGACAATTACCATTGAATGTCTAATAAAGAAGCCAACCTCAAAGCTATTTGTTTTGCTAGGAATGAACGCATTCTTACTGAATGCCTTTTTGTTAATATTACAGCTTCTCCCAACATCACTTGTGGCTTCGTTTTCTCATGTAATTCAAACTCAATCTATATAGGCAATAATGATAATCAAATGAACACAGTAACATATGTGAAAACATGAATCATATTTTACCCAATCGGGAATCGAACCGAAGACACATAATTACTGTGCCAAGGTGCTACCACTATACCACTAAATGTCTAAGAAAGAAGCCAACTTAAAGATATTTGTTTAGCTAGAAATGAACACATTCTTTCTGAATGCCTTTTTGTTCATATTGCAGCTTCTCCCAACCACACTCGTGGCTTTGTTATCACATTTAATTCAAATTCCAATTTATATAAGAAAATAGTTTTGAGGTTGGCTTCTTTCTTAGATCTTTAGTGGTGTTGTTGGTAGTGCCTTGGCTCAGTAATTATGTGTCTTAGGTTCGAGGCCTATTTGGGTAAAGTATGACTCATTTTTCACATATGTTAATGTGTTTATTTGATTATTATTAATGCCTATATAGAATGGGATTTGAATTAAATGCAAAAACGAAGCCACGAGTGAGGTTGGGAGAAGCTGTTATGTGAACGAAAAGACATTCAGAAAGAATGCGTCATTCTTAGCGAAGCAGATAGCTGGTGTAGTTGGAAATGCCTTGGCACAGTAATTATGTATTTTAGGTTCGAGTCCCGGTTGGGTAAAATATGATTCAGGTTTTTACATATGTTGATGTGTTTATTTGATTATTATTAATGCCTATGTAGATTGGGATTTGAATTAAATTCGAAAACGAGGCCACGATGAGGTTGAGAGAAGCTGTAGTATTCATAAAAAGACATTCAGAAAGAATGCATTCCTTCCTTCCAAAGCAGATAGCTTTGAGGTTGGCTTCTGTCTTAGACCTTCAGTAGTGTAGTTGCAGGCATGGCTACCCATATTACACCGTAAAAGCGGGTATACTACTGCTACTGAAAGAGACAATTGTTCCTGATTAGATCTTATGAGAAATATCTGTGAAAAACCTACACGATACGAGGCTAGGCAGTCATGAACATGGCTATGCATATCCTGCAGCTGTGCATCTTAGAGGAAAAATAATATGCGTTAACTACTTTTTCCTTCTGTAAAATCACTTTGGCATGGAGAATTGAATGAACAGGTAATGATCTCAGGTTTAAGGCTCGGTATATATAGTGCCTGCCTCCCCTCCCAGGAAGTACCGCATTCACATCCCGCAAAGTTACTAGTATTGCCTATCTACGTCACATTTCTATATATAGCTATTTTCATTTAGTTATATATCTGTTCATTCTCTTCAGTGAAACATTTTTCTAGTAAAACACATACTAACCTAAAATTTGACTTTGGGAATAATAAAAAATACAAAAATCCACATGAAGAAACACTTGAATACCCAACCAAGGAAAAAGAACTGATGATTTGAACACATGTATCTGCTATATTATATTCTTAACTGCTATACTGATCATTTCAAAAGAAAAAGGTTAGTCCACTTTTAACCAAGCTATGTTAGCACGGGATCAGACTTTAAATCTAACTCGATTTCAAAGAAAAAAATATTAAAAGAGAAAAGTGCTGTTGGTGTTGTTCCGGTTTTACGTCACGGACTCCCTTTTCTACTAAGGGCTAGGACGGTTGCCTTCTTGTGAAGGACTTGTTTTGGCAGATGTAATCGTTACCCTGAGTGCATGCTCTTGCTAACCTCAGATCGTGACGGGGCGCGAATCCTCGACCTGACGCCTCTGAGTCGCGGACGCTGCCGCTTCAGCCACGGCGACTACTAAAAGAGAAAAGAGCATAAAGAAAAAAAAAAACTATTCTACTTGGCAATCTAACAAACAGTGACAGGTCTTTTTTTTCGTATTTATTTATTCTTTTATTTTGTATAATAATTTGACTATTAAACTAACCCTCATAGGAAGGATATTGTTTTAACAAGATATGGAACCACAGGATCAGGTTAATAAAAGCTATAAAAGCTTCCCAGTGTGTGTGTGTGTGTGTATCTGTCTGTCTGTCTGTCTGTGTGTCTGTGTGTGTGTGTGTGTGTGTGTGTGTGTGTGTGTGTGTGTGTGTGTGTGTGTGTGTGTGTGTGTGTGTGTGTGTGTGTGTGTGTGTGTTTGCGCAGTATAAAAGAATTCCCAGATGGTGATAGACACTGTCTTTATCAACGGTAGTTTTTTATTCTTATTTCTCACTGGGAAAAAAAAAAAAAAAAAAAAAATATATATATATATATATATATATATATATATATATATATATATATATATATATATATATATATATATATATATATATATATATATATATATATCTGGCCTCATTTCTCCTTGGAAGGAGGGTGGCCGAGCCAAGAAACATGCATTCACAATGATCTACACATACCTTAACCACTCTTCTTAGCTCCTTGAAGATAAAGGGTTGCTACATTTCGCCCCTTCCACCCTGCTTGGGTCACACACTAGATAGAAGGGCAAGGATATTCTACAATGAAACATGACAGCCGCAGGTGGTTTACACCCACCACTTTATCACATGGCAACTCCCTTCACACCCGTTCATCACAGGTCAATAAGTCAGCAGGTGCAAAAAATCCCTTTGGCCCTTGTCACCTATATACAATCTGCCTTTATTCATTCCTATATCTTGCATGCTCTCTTACCTGCTCCACTGACATTTCACGTGCATTCAGTGTCCTCATCATGTCATCTATCATCTCATTCTAGGTCTTCCTTTTGACCTAATTCCAATCACTTTTGCATTCCACATTCTCTTCAGTATTCGTTCTTCACTCATCCATTTCATGTGCCCAAACCAACTTAAAACTCTGATCTAACCTATCCGACAGCTTCCTTTCAACAACCGTCCTTTGCCTGATATCCTCATTTCTTACTCTCTCTATTCTAGATACACCAATCATACTTTTCAAACTCCTCATCTCCATTACATTCAACGTGTTCCTTTCATCCTCTCTTGCATTCCAAGTCCCTGCTCCATACAATGTTGTTGGCACCATCACACAGTCATATATCCTTCTCTTTGTATTCATTACAAAATTTCTATTTCTCAATACACTTTTCAACTCACAACGTCATATGCTAGCTTTCTTCACTCTATGACTTACCTCTGCTTCCACTCCACTCGTCCACTCCTTGATACATACGATTCCAGATACTTAAAACTCTCAACTTCTTCAAGCAACTCCCCATTGCCATATTCAGTCTGTCAACATTAACATTCCTCGTGCATTTCATGACTTTATTTTTACCAATATTAACTCACAACTTCCTTTTTTCACATACCCTAGCAAATTAGTCACCAAACGAATCAGTTCATTCTCAGTATCAGCCACCAGTCCAGTATCATCCGCAAAGAGCAATTGATTCAATTTCCACAATCTTCCATTCTCACCCACTACTTCAAAACCTCTGTCTAATACTCTCATTTACTTCCCATACCATTCCATCCATATACACATTAAACAACCTAGGAGACATTACACAACCTTGACGTAATCCTACACTCACCTCAAACAAGCATTAATACCATTCCCAACTCTCATGCGTGCTCTACTATTCATGTAAAAACTCTTCATCGCTTTCAGCAAACTTCCACTTATTCCATACAGTTGCAACACACTCCACGTCAACCCTGGCATGCGCTTTTTCTAAGTCCATAAAAGCCCAAAAATTTTCGCTATCTTTCTCCAAGAACTTCTCGCACACCTGTCTAACCACAAACACTTGATCCACACATCCTCTTCCTCTCCTGAACCCACACTGTTCTTCCCCAATCAATCTCTCAGTATCTCTCCTAATGCTTTTAATTAAAACTCTTCCATATACCTTACCAGTTACACTAAACGAACTAATTCCTCAAAAACTAGTACACTCACACTTATCTCCTTTTACTTTGTAAAGTGGATCTACACATGCACTTCTCCATTCAACTGGGACCCTCCCTTTCCTGAATCATTCATTCAACAGCCTAACCATCCATTCTACTAATGCCTCCAGACATTCAACATGACACCCATCTATCCCTGGTGCTTTACCTGATTTTATTGATCTCAATGCCAAATGTACATCCTCTATTGTTATTTGAATACCCAATGTATGTTGGAAATAAAGTATTATTATTATTATTATTATTATTCTCTATCATTCTCATCATCTAACAATGGCATTCTCAATTCATATCCCACAGCCACAGTCTCTGCCTCGCTATCATCTTCCTCACTTAGCAGTTCCTTGAAATATTCTGGTTTCAGTTCTTTTCCAGTTATATATATATATATATATATATATATATATATATATATATATATATATATATATATATATATATATATATATATATATATATATATATATAAACTTCAATAATAATAATAATAATATTAATAATAATAATAATAATAATATAAATAATAATAATAATAATAATAATAATAATAATAATAATAATAATAATAATAATAATAATAATAATTATTATTATTATTATTATTATTATTATCATTAATGTTATTATTATTATTATTATTATTATTATTGTTATTATTATTATTCATCCAGTGCCCTCCAAACTGAATAGTACTCAACTATTTAATCTTTTAAGGCAAGACTGGGCTATACTGTCTACAAAATGAGCAAATATAATTTTTGACTAGACTTAGGATTACCACCATTGCCCTTGAAAGCTGTCAGAGCATTAGAATCATCGTTAACACATATATGGATATGACTAATATGGCAGTCATACCCAAATATCTTCTGCTATTACAATATATTTACGATTGTATCATGAAACTAAGTTTATATATATATATATATATATATATATATATATATATATATATATATATATATATATATATATATATATATATATATACATGTATGTATATACATGTATGTATGTATGTATGTATGTATATATGTATGTATATATGTATGTATGTATATGTGTATGTATGTATGTATGTATGTATGTATGTATGTATGTATGTATGTATGTATGTATGTATGCATGTTTATATGTACGTGTGAGTGTGTGTGTGT
>JAXCGZ010002147.1:45000-52500 GCA_037179515.1 Halocaridina rubra
TGAGTTTAACTCACTTATATCTGAGTGTGGTAGAAAAGGTGTATGGTAGGATACTGATAAATAGGATTAGGGATAAATCAGAAGATGTTATTGCGGAAGTACAGAGTGGTTTTAAGAGAGGTAGAGGATGTACAGATCAAATTTTTATAGTTAGGCAGATATGTAAGAAGTATTTGGAAATAGGTAAGGATGTGCATTTTGCATTTTTGGATCTGGAGAAAGCGTATGATAGAGTTGATAGAAAAGCAATGTGGAATGTTTTGAGATTATATGGAATTGGTGGTAGCTTGTTACGAGCCGTGAAGAGTTTATATGTGGGCAGTAAAGCTTGTGTGTTAGGGTGGGGAATGAAGTAAGTGAGTGGTTTGCAGTGAGAGTGGCGTTGAGACAGGGAGGTGTGATATCACTGTAGCTGTTCAATTTGTGTATGGATGGAGTGGTAAGAGAGGTAAATGTCGAGTACTTGGTCGCGGATTGAAGCTTGTAGATGGGAATGAAAATGAGTGGGAGTTGAATCAGTTGTTGTTTGCAGATGATACTGTGGTGGTGGCAGACTCTTGAGAGTAAGCTGTGTCAGTTAGTGACAGAATTTGGAAGGGTGTTTGAGAGAAGGAAGTTACGAGTGAATGTGAGAAAGAGTATGGTTATGAGGTGTACAAGAAACGAGTATGGTGCTAGACTGAATGTTATGTTGAATGGAGAGGCACTTGAGATATTTAGGCTCAGTTATAGCTGCAAATGGTGGAGTACAAGCGGATGTGCGTCACAGAGTGAATGAAGGATACAAAGTGCTTGGTGCATTGAAGGGAGTAATGAAGATTAGAGGGCTGGGATTGAATATTAAGAAACTTTTGTATAAGAAAGTGGTTGTGCCGACTGTAATGTATGGCTCAAAGTTATGGGGTATGAAGAAACTGAGAGAAAGAAACTAAATGTGTTTGAGATGATATGTCTGAGGAGTATGACTGGTATATCGCGGTTGGATAGGGTTAGGAATGAAGAAGTGAGAGGGAGAATGGGTGTGAGGAGAGATTTGGCAGCTAGAGTAGATATAAATGTTTTGAGATGGTTTGGTCACGTAGAGAGGATGGATACTGAAGTGACGTGAGTTGGGAAGAGGGGGGAGGATGGGATGTGGCACTCCAGCAGTACCATTCAAACCCTTGGCCAAATCCTGTGTCATTGCTAGAAGAATGAAGTGTAACCACAAGTGTTATTTTGCTTGTTCTTTGTTGTCAGCTACCACCCAAAATGGGGGGAAATTAAGGCAAATTCTAGTGGTGACCTCCTGCCCTATCTTATTCACGTATTGTCATCTTCTCTGAGGAACCATGGGGATTTTTTGTAGTAGCCCATAATATCTCTAAGGCATTTGTCAAAGTCTGGCACAAGGTTCTCCTGGCCAAACTCCCTGCTTATGGCTTCACCTTGTCTCTTTGTTCTCTGATTTCAAGTTTTTTCAGTCCGCTTCATATCTGTTGTTTTTGATGGTGCAACATTTAGCTCATCCCAGTTACCAGTGACGTTCCACGGGACTCTGTTCTTTCACTTATTCTTTTCCTTCTATTCATCAACAACCTTCTACAGTCCCCATCCTCCTCCCTTCTCCTCGCCTTTGACGACGTTTCTACCCTTCATTTTTTCCTCTGTTTCTCTTCACAACCTTCATCTTGTACTCGTAATTGGTCGTGTATCACTCTTCAACTCAACTCTAATTTACAGAGAGTATCTGAGTGGGCATCTGAAATCTACTTAAATTCAATGCCTACAAGATACAGTTTCTGAATATCTCTCTATCTTCTTCTCCTCCTGATAGCCCTATTGTCTTTGAAACTAACAAACTTTATCCTGTTAATTCTTTTAACATATTAGGAATCCAGATAGCCTGTAACTTGCCTTGGAGGAGTCACATAATCCAAATTTCTAAATTGCCATAAAAAAAATTAATGCGTGCTGTTTCGTTTTCGTCATTACCTTTCCTCTTTTCACTTACTTAAAATCTATAAAAGTTTTAACCATCCCTGCTCTGAATACTGATCACATATCTGTGTTACTTTTTCTCATACGAGTCTCCTTGACAGGGTTGAATATGAGGCAATCAAGCAGCCTTGTCTCACAGGTAATGCGTGGAGATTTTTAGTTTGCGGATTAGTTGGTGCAGCAACTGCTACTTACCATCCTCCTCCAGATTCTGGAACTCTCTTCCTCCTTCTTTCTTAATTCATATAACCTATCTTCCCTCAAAAAATGGATCTATCATTAACTCAGGGCCCTAATCCTGCCAGAGTTTAGGTCCTCAATACTCTATTCATTCAGTCTGTCCTTTTCCTATTGTGCATTATCCCCTTATTTCTGCCTTGACCTTAAACTTAATTTTTCTTCAAGTTAATGTTTTCATTGTTCCTGGGCCTGATGCGGGCATTCCTCTTCCCTATAACGATGTCACACTCATGTAAAAAAAAAAAAAAAAAAAACTGCTTGGTATAAATAACACAAAAACTTTCCAAAATTCTGGATCGCATATAATACGAGAAAATCTTTCTTTTTTCCTTTACTATTTATTTTCTCTGATCTGCTTACCACTACCATATCAAACCTATAAAACTGCACTGTGGAATCTTTTAAGTATCACTCTAAAGAATTACTGAACCTTCTTTTTTAATGAAACCAATTCCAAATGGGCCACTTACTGTGAATGAAACACTGAACAATACTGTTCAGATGTAAATACAACGATACCATGAATACGTGATAATACATTTCAATCTGCATTCAAATTATATCATCATCTTGAAAATGAAGGCCTCAACGATGCATTACCCAACCCGAAAAAAATGAAACAAATTCACACTGGGAGTCAGCTTCTGATTTCAGTTGGGTACTGAATTCGTCACAATATAAGCCACTAGAGACAGTGAAAACACTAGTAGGAAACTTTTTTTTTATGAGGCTCCCAATTGATGCTGTGACAGTATGGTAATCCCTAACTTATTCTTTCTTCTTCTCCTTTGTCAGCTTTATTATCCCATATTTATACGAGGTTGCTGATTTTTTGTGAGCCGCCTCCACTTGCCTCTGTCTACTATAATGTTAGTATCCAGGCCCTTCTCTTTCATATTTGTCTCTATGCAATCTTTTCACCTTGTCTTGGGTCTTTCCTTCTTTCTTCCCTATACTTCTTAATCCAGTGCTTTTTTCTCGTCTCTTTCTTCATCACTCCTCATGATGTGCCCAAACTGTCTAAGTTTGCCTCTTGCCTTTTCTTCAGAACCTCCAATACCTTCACTGTTCATCGGACCTGCGTGTTGCTAATCACATCCATCCCTGACTTATTCTATTGTGTAGAGATAATTGTCCATAGTTGTTTGGAAACAAACAATAATACTTACCACAAAAATCAACGTAGGAAATGTGTACAAAACCGGTGAAAATACTGACGATAATTGGAAAAAAAGTAAATATATATTCATTAACCCTACATATCAACTAGGCCTCTAGAATGTATAGTACAGGCAAATATTTGTTGTTGTTAGAGTGTGAACTCTACCTCTTCACATTTTGTTTATAGTTCATTAGTTTAAATCCAAACCTTACAGCCTATCCAAACTAACTTAACCATGTTAGATCTGGTGATTTCAATAGGTCTCCTTGGTTAAGTTAGCTTAGACTTTAAACCAATGATACACTGGGTTTTTTTTTAGGATAAGGAGCATTCAAGGGGCACCCACATTTTATTGTTAATGTATGTATTCTCCTGAATTAGCTAAAGAAAATATACATATACAGCTTTAGCATGTGTATTATCCTTTTTGTATGGGGTATATATAATTACCTGACTCATGTTGGAAACATCAACTGATTCATCCAACTGCTTACTAATGAGGATGGGCCTGTCTTTTATCTCCTGAAAAATCTGGTCAAAGATGTCGCAGTTCATATTTGCAATTCTCCCTGCAAAGACATCATTGGACTGAGGCACGTCCTTCATCTTCTGCACTGGCTTGAATCTAAGTCGGGGTAGTGTACCTTTCTGGTTATATCTAGCCCTCTTAGCCTGCAAAGCCTCGAGAGTATTCATGTTCTGCAGGTGAATGCTTTGCCTTTTGTTCTGGGAGTCTAGCAAGGTTCGAATTAGAGCTGCAAATTGTGAAATGGTAGGTCTTGCATTGTGCCATCTCTGGTCCTCCATGATCGTCCAGGAGTGTAGTGAAGTCATAAATTATATAATCGTTGATTTGTATATCTACGGCATTGCAGGATCACACCAGATGCTGGTAGCAAAAAAAAAGTAATCAAAATTATAAATTTGATCTTCAAAATTCAACTGATTGGTGTTTGGACCTAAGGTAATGTTCCTGTAATAAAAAGGAAAAAGAAAAAATAACTACATTAAGTGAAACAAATACTCATGAGAGATGTAAACAGAGAAACAGACTTTGTACGGAGACATAATCTTACGATACCTTCGGGTGTGTAGGTGATGATATATGTGCATTTTCTTGTCAGCCAATGATACCTTTGATAAAAACATCAGAAAGTTTTAATTAGAGTAGCTTCCAACATTTTCCTGTCCCATCAAATTGGTGAAGGTTTGGAAAAGCATCATCAATCCATTCACTTACAAAACATGATGTGACACGTTGAGGAGAGAGAGATGTTATGTGAGTGGTTAAGAGAGAATGAGGAAGAATATACCTTTCAATAGTCTTACCTATATTACTGGAGCTTGTAATTAACGTATCACTCAGAGATACAGGGACTGCCCTTTACTACTCAACTACTGCCAAGAGTGGTGTGGCGACTGAGGACTCACCGTCTCAAATCAGACATCAGCCCACGTACCAGACGTGTACCACAAGGTTTTTGTGACGCAGACTTCCTTGCGTACAAATTTAGTGCTTTTCATCATCATGCTAAAATGCATTAACACAGTTGAAAATCAGGTTAAAGTTTATGAAATAATATATATATATATATATATATATATATATATATATATATATATATATATATATATATATATATATATATATATACACACAATACATTTGTCAAAAAGTATCCCTTCAATAATGTTTACCCCATGTATGAAGCATATCTCAGCACCCCCTAAGATTGATTTTAGCACCTCCTGGTGGTGCTAGCACCCCAGGTTAAGAAACGCTGCTCTACACCATTCTGTATTCGCTAATGCACTATATATATATATATATATATATATATATATATATATATATATATATATATATATATATATATATATATATATATATATATATATATATATATATATATATATATATATATATATATATATATATATATATATATATATATATATATATATATATATATATATATATATATATATATATATATATATATATATATATATATATATATATATATATATATTTCATAAACTTTAACCTGATTTTCAACTGTGTTAATGCATTTTAGCATTATATATCTTCCAATTTGAATTAGGTCACATTAGCTGTTCTAGCTTAGGATAGGCTATACTAGATTAGGTAGATTATGTTAAGTGCCGACCGCTGCCCACCAGTGTCTGTTCTGACACTAAAAATAGTGATTTCTGAGGAAAACAATTATCAGATTAATTCAAAATACATCGAAACTTACCAGAATAAAATATAATTGAGCCGAAAAATAGAAGGGGTGCATAAAACGAATCTTAACCGAAATAAATATACATATAGAATTTGCATGCCCATAATTGTATTTATAATCTGCATATGTATAAATATTTATAATCTAAACTGACTCTGCCATCAGAGTGAAACTGCATAATTGGCATATTATTAGAATATTTGGAATACCTAACATTAAAGTTTACACAATAATTCACTCTCAGCTTCAAGAGAAAGTAGCATTGAGGTCAAGCTTGCTGGATATGTGATCAAAAGCTGTTCAAGGAAAGTTTGTAAAAACATGAAAATATATGAATAAATGCAAATGTAAAATAAATTATATGAACCAATCTAAGTCGGAATTTCATGTTCAGTGTTGCACTGAAATGGTCAGAAAAGTATCACTTAAATCCTCAAATCATGTCTTTTGACTTCTCAAAATTGTAACAGACGTTTGCATGAAATTTCAAATATTATATGATAAATTTTGAAAATCGTAACCAAGTCTTAATTTGAACTTTGGAATCTGTTCCGTCGAATAATAAAGTTCACAACCAGGTTTCAGCTTTTCACTAATCTTGTGTTGGATTTTTAGATTCATAAATAGGTCATAACATTTCAAATCCTCTTAAATTAAATTCGTTAATGGGTTTGCAATTTTTTTTTTTATTTAGCCTTCAAATTGTGGCTTGACTACACTATGCAAACATGCAGCTTGTCCATAGCTTGCAACTTCAAATATTTTGTGCGTTAGTGTTGATTTTTTTTTTAATAGCATCATTGTGAAATAACAATAAGCCTCATTCCGGCCTGACACCCGCTTAAGCACAAACATTCTACTGGAAGGTTGTTTGACAAATTAGAAATATGGAAAGCTAGCTAGGTTCTGCTTGCTGTTCGTTGATGATATCTTCCCATGGGGGGAGGGGCCATGGTGGCCCCATAGGTGAGAGGGCATTTGCTTGCCGATTAGGTTAAAATACACAAAGCCTTGAGATATTTACATATTCAACTTGAATATCAACTGCTGCAATGTGCCGCCTTTTACTGCCTTATACGCATTGAATTTTCACTTTTGGCCTCTCGAGGGCTTTAGTTTCTCCATGACATGATATAGCTTCAATTCATAAGTCTTTCTTACCCAGATCGAGTTTTCCAGCTGAATAAAAAAGTTGGTCTCGGTGGGGGTAGCAAGATCTGAAGATGTCGAATGATTGCCAACTTTCATCGCAAAGAATAACTATCGGTTTCTCATATTCCACAATTTAACTATTTACTTGTGTTTACACTTCAAGAAACGATTTCAAAATATTCTCTTCATCACAAAGACTGAATGAAACTGAATATTAATCCGTCAAAAACAGCTCCCCTAGTAACAGCTACAGCTATAAAAGCGTTCATCGCGTAAGAAAAAATACAACTCGCACAGTTGGCATCAGTGGCAGGGTGATGGCGCCAACTTGTCTGGGCGCAGAAAAGGAGCAGGAGTTGTTCCTCTTAAAACCACCAATTATCTCTCTAACTCTTCAGAGAATAGATATTTTTCTTTCTCTTTCTCCTTCTCTCTCACTCAAGACACTGTAATCTCACGTGCATCTTATTGATATGCAGGTGTTCGAAGCATTCATGTGAATATGAGGAAATGCACCAGATGTTTACATACAAACCTATTAATTGTTGTTGCAGGGGATGAAATTGCTAAATCGAATGCTGTACTCTTTACGTAACTGTAAAACTCTCTCTCCTCTCTCTCTCTCTCTCTCTCTCTCTCTCTCTCTCTCTCTCTCTCTCTCTCTGAAGTATATACATATCAACAGAGGGATCCAATTTTCTAATAAATCTTTATGAT
>JAXCGZ010002147.1:57500-60000 GCA_037179515.1 Halocaridina rubra
GATAATACATACGGGTACTGTGAGTACATAAACTAAATGTAAAAACAATAATAATATGTAGAATTCCGGTACAAGACAGTGTAATTAGTGATGGAAAAATAAGGTATATCGGTTGTAATCAAATAGAAACCTTCACGCCGTCCCTCGACCTGACGCCTCTAAGTAGCGGACACTACCGCTTGAGCCACGGTGACTACTATAGGGCTAATCGAATTGTACAAAGTTAATTGTGTGCTTTTATGGTCTAGAGAATATCCATCTTTCTAATATTTACCTCCTATCTGTCGGTATTTGTACCTGGGATATGAAAAATTAGTGTCCATAGTTCAGTGCGCTTAGTCACAGTGGTCATACAACAAAGTGAATTGAAACTTTTACTTATATTTCAGCATTTCAGAGGGCATTGCCTCATCTTTTAACTCTGAGTGCTTACCTCCCTGCCGACCAACAAGTGACAGTCTCACACATATAATTCTACTCCTGCAGGTTTTTTAAACTTAAATAGGACTGCCCAGGACAGTTCGATGTTAAGTCTTCCTTCAGTTACAGTTCTTTTTCTGTGCCTACATCAACACTGAATATTCTTGGATATTCATTACACATCTCTTGTCATCCCTTCACATCTGACAAGTCATTACACTCTCCATTTCTGTTTCTCTTTATGTATTCTTCGTGCCCATACCTGATGAGGGCTGTTTTATTTAGTTTATTTTTTGGCCCGTTCTGGTGTCACATTCATTAAAAAAAAAAAAAAAAGAATCAATGCACTGACATCGTCCCATTTTCTTCAGACCGAGAGAGAAGACAAAATATTAGAATATTTGAAAACGTTTTTGCATTGTAATGTCATATTCTGACACGAAATTAGGAAGTGATACTTCTGAATACCATTTAGAGGTATTGCATTTTCATGTAATATTCATATTGACAACATTAGGAAGTATCAATGTATAATTGCATCAGTATTTACAGTGTCATTTTGAAATTCTTTAATTTCGTTGATGAACACTTTTCTCAAATTCTATGACTTTTTTTTTCTACGTCACAATGTAAACCTTTTGACTGCGATTTTGCTTTAAAGCCTATATTTGATCATTCCAAATAACTTTTTAAGAAACTGTATTAATAAGATATTCTGCCATCCCTGACCCTACAAAACTAACGATGTACTCATATAGCCTGCAAAGATGACGGGGTTACCAAGAGAGTGAAAATATCATCCTGAGGGTCCCAGTTAGTTGGAGGCATGCATATGTAGTTCCACATTCTAAAGGGAAGGGAGATAAGGTGGTTGAGATAGACTGGTAAGTGGAAACATTTAAACGCTGAACGCTTAAAGCCCAGCTAGTGAAAACGTTCCATTTATTTCACGTGACTGTACATTTAGAGGAAGCCCAGCTAGTGAAAACGTTCCATTTATGTCACGTGACTGTACATTAAGAGGAAGCCCAGCTAGTGAAAACGTTCCATTCATGTCACGTGACTGTACATTAAGAGGAAGCCCAGCTAGTGAAAACGTTCCATTTATGTCACGTGACTGTACATTAAGAGGAAGCCCAGCTAGTGAAAACGTTCCATTTATATCACGTGACTGTACATTAAGAGGAAGCCCAGCTAGTGAAAACGTTCCATTTACTTCACGTGACCGTACATTAAGAGGATTAATCGTCATCATTCGGAGAATGATGGAATAATGAGAACTGAAAACACACATTTCATTGGCGGTCTGCATTCTAACCTAACTTTAGAATCTCATTCACAAGCTATGTAAGGTCATACTTAATTGTTTGATTAGCATATGATCCCCTGACGAGCTTGGGGTCCTAATTCTACATTTGAATCAAAATGATTACCTTCATTTCCAATGACTTTTCCATACAGTCCAATCATTATTACGCTTACTCTCAAGTTTTAGATCAGAGGTTAGCAAGGGAATGCACTCAGGGTAACGATTACACCTGCCAAAACAAGTCCTTCGCAAGAAGGCAATCGTTCTAGCCCTTGGTAGAAATGGGATTCCGTGACGTAAAGCCGGCACTGCAGGTGATTTCTTTTGGGTTGCACTGATGGCCTCCAGCAGTCATTCATAAACTCAGTCTTGCTTCTTTAGTAGATACTACGAGGCGGAATACGCATGTACCCACCCCGTCACTTAAACAACTTAAATTATATATTCGTCGCGGAGTTAAATGGTGATATACTTTCTCTATCACAAACCCTAGAAAAATGTAATAAAGAATAATTCAGACAACAACAACAACAACAACAACAACAACAACAACACTTAATAATAATAATAATAATAATAATAATAATAATAATAATAATAATAATAATAATAATAATATAATAATAATAATAATAATAATAATAATAATAATAATAATAATAATAATAATAATAATAATAATAATTAGATAAACATACATACATATATAAATATTCATGGCCCAGTTCCCCTTTGCAAGGGTGGTGGCCGAACCAAGAAACACGCATTCAC
>JAXCGZ010002147.1:75000-85000 GCA_037179515.1 Halocaridina rubra
GAAAGTAGTACCCCTAAATGAATGCGTTTCGTCGTGAGAATTAGAGTTTAAAATAAGTAATTGGCAGCGTGATTTGGAGTAGTAAGGAGAGAGACAAACTACGAGTGAGAGACGATCCGTGTGTTTCAGTTCACGTTCTTCCTTCGTTGGGGGATAGTATTGCACGGGATATATCTGCCGACTTTGGTGCTTCTTGCCCTGTATTACGTGATTTTGAAAAAATTCTCTATTAAAAAAAAAAGCAGTGAACAAGTTGAATCCTCTTAGAGTGTTTTAAGACGAGCTTCATATGATATATGTCGTAGGAAATATTTTTTGTGGCATTATTCGTAAATAAAAGATAAAAGGTGGAAGGAATAATTGAAAACATAGAAGAGAAGTGCTGCGTGGAGTAGAAGAAAGACTTGATCATAGTTTTCAGTAGCGTTGGCAGAAGTCTGCCAACACTATTCAACCCTCCAGAGGCGATATTCTTTTTTTCTCTCACAGGTAAGTAGGATTCTTATTCCTCTTGTCATTCGCGTTCTCTTAGCGATTCGTAGGCGTTTTTCTTCCCTTATTTGTGAGTTACTATCAACGCTCTACCAAACTTTGTGTTTATATGTGTCGCCAAAACGGATTTTTCTATCGTCGCGCGATTTTTTTTCTTTACATATTTTGCACAGCAATTATTTCAATTTCAGACTCGTGGTAGTTTTTTTTTCGCGCTGTCGCCATGTGTTTACAAAGCCTCACACGCTTGCAGTGCGTGCACTCTTCATATCTGTTTTTCTATTAATTTTCAGAGTCGACCCACTTTGTCTAAATATATATTTTAAGCGTTTAACCAAGGCTTGTTTAGATAAGTTTCATAGGATTTGTTTTTATCCTTTGATGTCTTTTCCACCTGTGTAAGTCATTATTATGTTCTTCGGTAACAGTAGGTAATTTTTGACTTTACTTCGGTCTTGTTTATTTATTTGCTTTTTAAGTTAGATTCAGAACGCAATAATTAGTTTCAATGTTAATGGGTTTTAGTACAGTGTATCTCCTCTGTAGCGTTACGCTCCTTTTTTTATTTTTACGCAGTTTGTCATTTTAACGGTAGAACAAAGAAAATCTTACGTGAAACCGTAATGACGCAATCAGCCGGGCTATAACGTGTCGGTCGGAATAATATTCTCTTTTAAATCTTGACTGCGACAGGCCTTACGGATTGGATTGAAAATTGCACAGAATTTCCTTGAAAATTATTTTCATTTTCCCAGTATTCCGTTCTATTAATTTACGAAGAAAAATCTATTGAACGATTAGATTTAAGATTTATCGTATTGTTATATATATGATTAGTTGTACTCGTTTCCGTCACAATGAGAGAGAGAGAGAGAGAGAGAGAGAGAGACTTGTTTCTCAATAGAAAATAGTAGCAACAAGCAATAATTGGTTAGAAAATGCTAAGCATTTTACAGGACATATACTTTTGATAATTAATCTAAGAAAAAGAACAGGTATTGTAATCACAATTTCTTCTCTGCCATCTTAATCTCTCTTTTGAATCCTCCTTTTTTTCATTCTAACCTCCTAACCAAAGGCCAAAGGGTACTGACCACTACTCCCTCTGGAGTGAGTCAGCTACTTATATATTTTATTTATTTTCCTAGTACCTCACACATACGAGTTCAGTCGCCATCCAGTATTATAGATGTTTTATAGTTTTTATACTATTTGGGGGGATGCATGGAACGCCCATATATATATATATATATATATATATATATATATATATATATATATATATATATATATATATATATATATATATATATATTCACTGCCAACGTATTCAGAAATCACTCTAAACGTAGGCAGAACACTATTTTTCTCTGAAGCGCACGTGTTGATAACACTCCTTGACTCCTTTAGACATAAAGAGAAAGAAACCTGCCTGTCACCAAAGCACTTAAGAGTGAACACCTGCCTTTCGAGTGAGTTCTCCGTTCGCATTACTAATTTTAGTGAGGTTGGAAATAAATATTCATGAATGGCAATCGAGGGAGGGGGAACTGAAGTTTTGAAATGCTCGTCGTTTCTGAAACCTTTCCTCTCCCCCCCTTTTGTCGACCCTCCTCATGCACAATCATTCCTCATCACTCTTCCTCCCCATGAACCTTTATGCTGACTTTGGGCTGGTAGGGGATAAGGGTGGGTTTTGGGGAGGAGGGGTCTCTCAACCATTAACTGAGCCAAATAAGGGTAGCCTCTAACCAAAAAGGAAACCCACCCTCCTCAAAACTAGGATGGGCGCAGCTTCTTGGACGGATAATAAAGAACTATCTTCCTGTTGTTTATTGGAAGACCAACAGGTCTCTCTCTCTCTCTCCTTTTTGATGGACGGGGTCAATGGTCGATTGCATTTGGAGGACATAAAAAATTAGAAAAAAAAATATATATCGACATCACGAACGTGTGTTAGGAAGAAAACAAAGTTACTTTTGCAATTAGTTATCTTTCTTCTAAGCAACATAAAGAGAGATAAACGAGAAGTGTATAACGATGACATTATACAATTGATAGGAGGTAAACGCTAAATCCATAATTTAAAAAATTTAGTCGTGTCGCAAATATTTAGTATTATAATGACTTTATTAATATGAGATGTGTTTTGTGCATTTGCGTTCACTACCCTTGTGTGTCCGATACGGCCAAGCATTGCAAATTAAAACGTTAAATCCTCATTGATATCTGGTACCTAATTTAGCGTGCAGCGTGATGGGGTTTTAAAATATGAATTTTAATTGCTGCAATATTAAGTGACTTTGTTAAATATAGTTGGTTGTTTATGAGAGCAGCGTTAGTTGTTTAATAGGAATTGACAGGTTCTTTTTGGATTAAAAAAATTGTCATATTTGATTTATTCATATGTAGAGTTCGGACCCCACCTTGATAAAGGTCCGGCTGGGTTAGTATTACTATCAGTCAGAATCAGATGAAGTGGTATTATTTTTATTTTATTATTTTATAAATATAACATCGGGACTGGCAACAAAAATTGCCCTCGTCGGGCCCGGGCACATAGAAAACATGAAGAAGAAAAGGTTATTAACCCCATCAAGGATGGAGTCCGAATTCTACATTTCAATCGATTTATATTTGTAACCTATATATAATGATAATCTTACCTATGTAAATATGCTGACATTTTGTTATATATCAAATGCGAGTCAAACTTTCAAGTTCTTTTAATGTTGCGTAGCTTATTGACAGTAACATAACTTGCATGATATTTGCTAGCCGAAGACCCTCCCCTGTGAGTTTAAACCAACCCTTTGTTCATGGTAAGATAAGCAGCCATCTTTTGCAAGCGATGGACTTCTTACATTGCGGGGAATATGACAACCTGTAGCTGTGTTGGAACTGAAGGAGACTTTATGGCAGTCATTTGCCGCACCAGATGAATAGAGGCTATTGAAAGCGTTGCGAGGGGGGGGGGGGCGAGGAAGGGTTATTACATCTTTCCGTACCATTTTCAGTTTATTTGGCATGTATAAAGCTCGCCAACGAATCTGAAGATATTATGTTGAGGTACTGTACATATACTTAATGGTTGACAACATAGTATTTCTTCTTTGCAACAATAGCGTCACAGGCAAATATTGTGACAAGAAATAAGATCCTAGAGTATATTTAGCCAGACTTCTACTGCTGTTACTTTTGATTTGTTATAGCCTAATCACATTTAGAGAGAGAGAGAGAGAGAGAGAGAGAGAGAGAGAGAGAGAGAGAGAGAGAAACTGTACCATCCCTGCACGTGACATTTGGATGATGTAGCGAGGTGTAAATAAGTTATAAAGGGAAGTCCCTTTTACCTCGACTGACGATAGCCTACTCTCGCATCTTCTGTTATTTTGGCCTTGTGTGTGTGTGTGATATATATATATATATATATATATATATATATATATATATATATATATATATATATATATGTGTGTGTGTGTGTGTGTGTGTGTATTATTTTATTTTTTTTTCTAATTAAAGCACCCGAGATTATTTTGTAGGTAAAGAAATATGAATTTTTATTGATTATTATTATTACGGACATCGGTTTTCCATTGAATTGAGTAAATTTTTTTTTATTAATCTTATTATTTCCCGACTCATAGGTCACTTATTTCATAATACAGGTAATTCGAGGATATTATTATTATTGTTATTATTATTATTATTATTATTATTATTATTGGTGTTGTATCTTCTCAAGTAAATAATTGAACATTCCATCCGGATCAGTGTTAAATTTTGCGAACTTTGAAGTTTCAAAGTTTAAGTTCTAGTAACATTGTAGTTTTTACAAGCCAGTCATATGTGACTGTACCATTCGTAGGCTTTGGTAACAAAACTGGTATTAAAAGGTCACCGTACATTTCATACACATAATACTTGGGTAATTAATTGTAATTATTTAATCATTCACCGTTTGACTGAAGACCGACTTGGATGACTTGCGGCCGTGTTAGACTATTAGACATGTTAAAATGAGGCATGTGAGGTTTTTTTTTTTTACATGTTACATCACTACAAAAAATAATAATGAAGTCACTTTCGAAGTACGAGTGAAATAATAATAATAATAATAATAATAATAATAATAAGAAAGTAGTACCATCATTTGACTTTTATCCTGAATACACCTTATATGTGGATATATTAATGGGTGAGTGAGGGGGTGTTCATCAACTTCTCAGTTCATTTCCGACAAACGCTGTTAAGTTATAATTAAAATGGAAGATTCAAAATGTCATGAAATGCTTCATTGTAGTGATGATATGTTTTGACATATTTTGTTTCGGGTATTTATTGAAAGGGCTTATTGCCTTTAAGCCTATTTGAGGGGTATGGTGGACATATTATTATTACTAGATAGTGGTCTTGTCGGCAATAATAATAATAATAATATTATTATTATTTTTATTGAAAATATTAGGATTTATTTATTTATTTATTATCGAGCTGTGCATTAACTCCCGAGAAGTAGTAAGATCTTCATCCCTTTCCACTTCAGGGCAGAGAAAGATGGAAACCTTTTGCTTTTAAAATTTTAGGCCTACGATAAGCTATTTTTCGCTACACAGTAAATTATCGTGCGCTGAAGTTTATTGGAATTTTAACACTGGGGACGCATACTTATTTGAAGGCAGGAAAATTTATATATATATATATATATATATATATATATATATATATATATATATATATATATATATATATATATATATATATATATATATATATATATATATATAAACAAATTGAGAATTGTGGAAAATTTTAATTTTATGTACTCAAGTTTGTATTATAATGACTACGAACGCTATTTTTTGAAATACTCCGTTATTTTAGTTTCTTTTAGATCATGGTTAAAGCGTCTAAATTATCCTTTACAAATTAGGCTTAGTTTGGATGTAGGCCTATTAGGATGAATATAATCAGTCCATCGGTAGTCTTATCTAAGAGCATCGTGTATAATGAATAATAAAGTGTTTTAAGTCAGAATCTAGGCCTATACAGTCTTTCTCTTAAACTCAACCTCCTTAGTAGTCCCTCGAAGGAGTTTTCGCTTTGGCTACTTCAAAAGATCGTTTTTAGGCCGTAGAGAATGATGATCGACCAGCCTAGAAGAGGGCCTAAATATTTATTGGTCTTTCTCATACCTTATCCCAGCGCCCATTTTACCCCAGTTATTATCGGTAGTTTTATCTCAGCGCCCATTTTTACTCCAGATATCACTTTTTTTTTTTTATAGCGAAATGCCATATATCAAGAGTATAAAAAAATAATATATTGACTGTAGCTTAATCGTATTTTTTTCAAATATTTCTCACAGCAGCAAAAATAAAAATCCCTTTAACATAAATTACATGTACTACAAAATATACCTCCTTTTATTAAAGACCAAATTTATCGCCTAAAATTTATTTGTATATATTTTGTACATATATTATGGAACGAAGTAGCCAAAATATTATGCGAATCCCCAATTTTTAAGTGTGAAAATGATTGTCTCCAGTTCTTCCAATGGGCGTGTATTGAGTAATTGGTTTTAAAAGGCGATGACGTTTTGAATTGGCCACAGTAATGTCCAATTGCTGTATGAGTGAAGATGTACCCGCATGTGTCCATGTGCAATATTGCCTTGGACAGAAGTAGACAAGCCGTAAACCTTATTTATATTAAACCGAGTTACGTTTAAAAGAGTAAATTGTGATGCAACTTAAAATTGATGATGGTGATCATGTTTTTATCATTTCTGCTGTAAGAAAAACTGAAAAGTGGCTGTTAAGAGTCTGTTAACTTCGCGTAGGTCTTCGTTGCGTCTGTCCTCGAAGTCATATAAACTGGCATCTCGCCATTGTAAGATACGGAGGGGAGGGACGCATTGGGACGGAGGGGGAGTGTAATTATAGGAAGGAAAGGGAGATAAATAGTCTACTTCTATCCCTTGGTAGAGTGGACTACCTACCATCATCGTCATCGAATATTCATGATGTATGATTCAACCCTCTATCGGTACATGCACCGTGTGATTTGCATCTAATGTTATTATTGTTCCATTCATTTCGTTCGTCCTTCGGTATCTGAGATAGGTCTAAGACATGGATTTAGGACCTCATCATCAACATCACCAGCAGTAATAATAATAATAATAATAATAATAATAATAATAATAATAATAATAATAGTGTACGCGGTACAGTTTTGACACAGTTTTACGTTTAGGAGATATATAAAATCAAGGCTGTGCAGTACAATTTTTAAATTTATATATTGTGAGAGAGAAGGGATATTTTTATCAAGTATATTACATCTGCCAAAACAAGTCCTTCGCAAGAAGGCAACCGTCCTAGCCCTTGGTTGATAAGGGAGTCCGTGACGTAAAACCGGAACAAAACCGGAACATTAAAAAGCCCTAAAAGAAATCCTAAAACCTATCCTAGCAATTATCGTTTACATATTGGAAGAATAAGTGTCATCAGTTCCACGGAACTGTTCTGCAAGAAGGTCATGCGTCTATTAAGACGATTGCCATTCATTTGTGCTCGTTGGCGCTTCATTTGACCGAAAATATATCTTTCAATTGGACGCCGTAATAAATTTTATTGGGCGAAAAGAGGTCTACAAAATTGACGCTATAACTAGCTTTATTTGGGTACCGTTTGCGAAAGTAGGTTGGCGTCATAACACTGATTTATCCTTAAGATGAATGATGTCACTAAAGCCCTGGTAGTGTTTGGCGCCCAATTGAAATATGGTAAATTAACTCTTGCACCTAAGTGAAATGAAGCGATTTTTACCTGTATCATTTGATCTGTACAATTTTATGTGTTCACTTTACAGATTTGTCCCGTTGAAATTTCATCATAGCTTTGACGGTAACTTTAAACTGATCAGTAACTATGAAATAATATGAAATAGGATATATATATATATATATATATATATATATATATATATATATATATATATATATATATATATATATATATATATATATATATATAAAACTTGGCTTTCACCATCATCCCCAAATAAAAAAAAATAATCTGAAAAACTCGTAAATCGCCCAACATTTTTTCCACGTCTGTTGTCCAACTTTCAGTTTTTTAAGTTACGTATACATTGAGGACAACCAATCATCGTTCCCAGCCTCTGCTCAGAAGCTGTTAAGTTTACGTGTTTATTATTTACCGCTATATATATCTGCGCAATCTGATTCTATTTATTTATATAAATTAGCCTTTATGATATTAGTTATTTAGCCCACATGTAGCTATTGTCCGCTCATCTCTAGTTATTACGAGTAACTGTGAATTTACCATATATATATATATATATATAATATATATATATATATATATATATATATATATATATATATATATATATATATATATATATATATATATGTGTGTGTGTGTGTGTGTGTGTGTGTCTGTGTGTGTGTGTGTGTGTGTGTGTGTGTGTGGATGAGGGGTTGCGGCAGGTGAGGGAAAACGCCAGGGCTTTGATTATAAGCGTTAGACTATGCGGGAAGGCTTTCGCTCTTTGCTGGTAGCATCATGGTGGAAGATTGGGGGGGGGAAGCGATTTTTTTTTTTTATGATAATGGACTAGTTAGGCTATTCCCTTAGTAGATTTCAGTTTACTCATGACAAACTCGGTAAGAGCTAAATTACCTATTTTAATAAAATAAAAGATAGATGGAATCCACAAATATATATATATATATATATATATATATATATATATATATATATATATATATATATATATATATATATATATATATAGTTGTAGTTCCGTCTATCTATTATTAGGCAATAAGTAACGGGACTTAATAATGATAGCATTTATGCTTTTACTAGTTTACGTTGCACGATATATATATATATATATATATATATATATATATATATATATATATATATATATATATATATATATATATATATATATATATATATATATATATTATATATATATATATATATATATATATATATATATATATATATATATATATATATATATATATATATATATATATATATATATATATGGCATTGTACTAATTTCGTCAGTTAGGCGAATGGCATATGCCGGAAACCTTCCCCAGAATGGAAAAAAGAGCATATATTACGACACCTGGACCGTGGCGATAATATTGATTAGCTCTGTGCGTGTGTGTGTGTATCTTACTTACCCACCTGTCATATCCTAGATATTCCCACCAAATAATTAAGCGTATTTTTTTCCTGCCTTTTTCACCTTCATCGCTTGTGTTGGCATAAACACCTATCCTTGCTTAAGCCATATATATATATATATATATATATATATATATATATATATATATATATATATATATATATATATATATATATATATATATATATATTATATATATATAATTTTTTTTTATTGTTCACAATATTTTATTGATGAAGTTGGACATGTATGCACGTCTAAAGACTAAATCATAAGTAATATTTGCGAATAAAAAAAAAAGACTCGTTAATATGTGCTAGTTGTGTAGACTTGTAGGAGTGCTAAGGTTGCTCTCACACCAAAGTGGCACGTCGCACGTGCCACTTTGGTGTGAAAGCGGCCTAAGGGGGATGGATATAAACGCAGATTTAACAATAAATTTAAATATCCTTAACAATTTTTCCTAAATGTACTTTTACTCACTTTAGGACTATCGCACAGCCGTTCCCCCCCCCCCCTCGTCTTTCTTTATATAATCATTAATTGGCTGACTAATGTTCTCTGATGATTTGCTTAAAAATTTCAAAATTTCAACGTAGCCATGTATCTCAACTCTGTTCAAAGGTGCAATGCGGCAAATTATTATTATTATTATTATTATTATTGGTGTTATCTTTATTATTTAAACAAGTAATAATTAGTAAACATCAGTTTTTTATTTACTCCTAAACTTTTGAATTTTTGTTGAATGAATAATTTCTCTCTCTCTCTCTCTCTCTCTCTCTCTCTCTCTCTCTCTCTCTCTCTCTCTCTCTCTCTCTCTCTCTCTCTCTCCTTTATCTATTTTGACGTTTATAAATCACATCTGGTGAAGGTTTGGCGTGTGAAATTTTCCCAAGGGCGACTACGTCACCTTATAATAATGACGAAGACATATTAAACATTATGAACAAAGAGTCGAAGTCTCTCTATCGTGTTTTTGTTTTAAAGTTAAGCTTTTCGTGAATGTCTCTCCTTCCCACAAAATTCCCATAATGTGGAATAAACCACGAAGGTGTGAAGAAGGATTGCATTTGTCTTGCCTTTTCGAATACATTTCCGTAGAGTGGAATAGATGTGTTGGTAAGGAGAAGGACTACATTCTCCATTTTCCCACAAAAAATCCACAAAATGGAGTGTATTTTGGAGACACGAACGAGGGAGCAAATTTCTCGATATCTGCCGTGTCTCTCTTTTTCACAATATTCCACAGTTA
>JAXCGZ010002147.1:90000-95715 GCA_037179515.1 Halocaridina rubra
AGGAAAATTTGATCATTTATTGCCCATTTTTGCCTTTCAGATTATGAATTAATCTTCTTAGAAGTAATATAAACACAGTCAATTTGCTTCTGTACATGTGCTGATACACGAGTTTTTTTTTATATATATATATCCTATGGTAACGATCCACAGGGCAAACTTTTATAACAAACAAACATTTATTTCCATTTTTGTACAAAAGTTATTCTTCTATAATTAAAAGTAACTAATAAGTAGACCTGTAATTGAATTGATAAGTAAGAGGGTAATACATACAGTTAAATGTAGCTTTCCTGGAAAATAATGATGCTGTAATAAAAATGTTAACAATAATGTTAATAATAAAGTAGTAATATAACACTCGATTCAGTATCGTTATTTTCGGTATATAAAGAAATTTTATTATAACATTTCCAAGTTTTTATCTCCTACTGTCGGGGTTCGAACTTGGAGTTTGTAGAACAGGATGTACTTTACAGCATAGTGCCTAAGTGCGCTTAACTATTTACTACAGTATAAGTCCCAGGTTCGATACCTAAAAGCATGAAAAAAAAATTGGTAGAATATAGTTCGTAACTGCATTCATTTGTTCAGTTCAATAAAAATAATAATGATAATAATAAAAATAATAATAATAATAATAAATTTAGATTAATAAATATTCGCTAGTTTTTGTTTGAATAATTTGTTATGTTCAGTAATAATAATAATAATATTAATAATAATAATAATAATAAATTTAGATTAATAAATATGCACTAGTTTTTGTTTGGACCAACAAGTACAGTTGCTGAGAATATTGAATGAAATCTTAAATGCTGCCCGACCGCTTATACTTCTAACTCGGCAAGAATATTGAATTTGCTTAGGAATAATGGCCGATCACTCTAAACTAGCTTCACGATGATCTCTAGTGCGAGAATAGAGGACCCAGAATCTATTGTCATATATATATATATATATATATATATATATATATATATATATATATATATATATATATATATATATATATATATATAATGTGTGTGTGTGTGGCGCATAAATCACGCTAAAAGCTATATTAATAATTGCATTTTTTTTTACTTTTCTGCAACCCTTGTGGAAATCACTGAACCTTGGGGGGGGGGGGTGCTGTTTTTGTTGTGACGACCACCGCTTAAGAAAGATTTGGAGGGAGTGAAAGGGGGGACTAGGAGATTTAGGGGGGGAGGGTTATTATTAAGCCTTGAATAGGTAGGACAGGTAACCGATTTACCTGTAGGATATTATATTTCTGTTCTTACAAGATTAATCTCACTTTCTCTACACGTGGTTAGCGATTTATTACTAGTTTATTGGAGTTGTGAGATCGACTCTCATTATATTTGTTCGTCTTTAAATCACTGGAATATTTGGTAAAATCGGGTCGATTTTTTAAATGCAAAATTTTTGCTGAAAAATTGCTTTTTTCATCACGTGACCTAGATCAGTGGAATTAAAGGTTATGATTCAGCGTTAACCCTATATCGGCAATTATATTGAATATCTTTGAGATACTTTAAAATGAGAATATTATAGATTAGGTCACACTCTGAAGTTAATGGATTATTATTATTATTATTATTATTATTATTATTATTATTATTATTATTATTATTATTGAAAGAAAAAAGTTACTGATTATTATTATTATTATTATTATTATTATTATTATTATTATTATTATTGAAAGAAAAAAGTTACTGATTATTATTATTATTATTATTATTATTATTATTATTATTATTATTATTGAAAGAAATAAAAGTTACTAAATATATGCCTTCATATTTTTTTACCTGACGTACGAGACGCCGCAAAGGGATAGGAAAAAAATAGTCTTTGCAGTCGCAACACAAGTGTTTTATGTATTTTTTTTTTATTTCCACGGAACAACTGAGGGAATGGGTAAAAGATCTACAAGTTATATATATATATATATATATATATATATATATATATATATATATATATATATATATATATATATATATATATATATATATAATAACTTCTCCCCAAACTGTTTTCCTTTTTTGATGTCGGCTACCCCCCAATTTAAGGGGGAAACAGCCAAGGTATATATGTATGTATATATGGAAACTACGAGCATTTATCTTCCCTTTTTTTCAGTAGTATCCACCCTTCTGTCCAAAGTGCATAAGGCTTTATATCTGAAAATTATTATTATGATTATTATTATTATTATTATTATTATGATGATGATGATGATGATGTCAGTGTACTCTAATGTAATCTGTATATACTAACTGGAGCTCATAATTGCTTTTACATTTGAAATCGATGACCTGTGTGAATCACGTATTAACTACTACTACTACTACTACCACCATTTTATAATTTCATCAATATCTGTACATTGGCACATAGATACATGCAGTCACTCCCGCTGTTATTACGAGTACAAATGCTTACGCGATTTATATGACTATACAGCAACTACTTATTATACCTATATTTTAATTCATTCTATATCTTACTTGAAATAGTTGCACATGGCTTAATAATAATAATGATAATAATAATAATAATAATAATAATAATAATAATAATAATTTAGCTTTTACTCAAGACACCATGTCAGCTGAGGAAACCAGGGTATCATGCAACTGTAATAAAGGAATGAATTGTTGTTAAAAGTAGTTTTCGTTAGTTGTCGATCCAAACATCGAAATGTCATTTTAAATCCCAGATTTATTATGCTATTCCCCTCCCCCTCCAATCACCCTTTCGCTTCCAAATCATTCATCGCCTTCCCCCTCTCATTCCCCTCCCAGTATAATCTCCAATCCCTCATATTTCCCCCTACTTTATGTTTTTCCCCTTGCCCAGTCTCTCTTCTCACGATTCTACTTTGAATGCACATATGAAGCTCATGATAATAATTACATTATTGTTATTTGTGCATGCCTTATGCTAAAGCAAAAAATAAATAAGTTTTATTACATACATTAAATTTTTATGAGCAAGAGTGTAAAAGGGGGTTTACACGGTCAAACGGTTCGTCGAACGCGGTTCGACAGACAAGTGTTTGAAGTGATGTTCGAACGTGTGAACGGGGTATTTGGTTGTCGAATACGGAACGTTTTCGACAACCAAATACCCCGTTCACACGTCCGAACATCACTTCAAACACTCGTCTGTCGAACCGCGTTCGACGAACCGTTTGACCGTGTAAACCCTCCTTCATAATGAACCTTAAGCAGATCTGGGAGTACCGATTGGCACACATCCCCATGTAATGTTTGAGGTCCAAATAAAAATAAAAAACTTCTCACCTCCAATCTCTCAAGCAACCCCTAATCTCCCAATCCCATTTGCCTTTTCCTCCCATTCGACAGCCAATCTCCCTTCTCAATCGTCTTCCCTTCCCAGTCACTACCCCCCCCCAAGCTCCCCTCCCACCTCTATCCGCCTTTCTTCCCTCCCGTCCTCATTCCCCTTCCTAGAGATTGACAAGGTTATAATGCAAAGCATTGAGCAGTGTGTGTGTGTGTGTGTGTGTGTGTGTGTGTGTGTGTGTGTGTGAGAGAGAGAGAGAGATTTATCTACAAGTGGCGAGGGATAGCGTAGGCGGGTCATTTATTCTTCTAGTGTTCTAGTTAATATGACCTCTTTATATAAAGGTCTCTCTCTCTCTCTCTCTCTCTCTCTCTCTCTCTCTCTCTCTCTCTCTCTCCTCTCTCTCTCTCTCTCTCTCTCTCTCTCTCTCTCTCACGGTGGCGATCTTCGTCTGTTGCTTTCTTTCGCTTGTTTAACTCTCTCTAATAATCAAATTTCTTTAGTAGCTGTATTTGGATTGCAGTTTTGGTCTAAAAATAAAGTATTTATTTTCTTCCTGTTTGTTCCTTGAATTTCTCAAGATTGTTTGGGGTATGAAGGTCTGTTAAGTGTTTTAAGCTTGTCGGTTTACACATGCCTTTAATATTTTTTTTCAGTTTCGTTAACCTTAGTTTTTAAAGTTTAAAAGTTTTGGCATACCAGTTTTCACACTTTCCTAGTTAATTGTGGCTTTTAATTTTTTTTGTTTTTTTGTTTTTTTGTTTAGCATCTAGTGTTCTTTTGGTGCTTACATTCTGTGTTGTGCGATATGGCTGTTTTTGGGCTGTCTGTTGCACATACTTGTTTCGTCTGTGAATGTTTGTTCAAGGTTTGACCTTGTCAGTGTATCATTTCTCACTAATTATGACTGTTAAGTGTTTGATATTGTCTGTTACTCGTATTTGCATCGTTTGTTTGTGTTGAAGATGTTTGTTTAAGGATTGATCTTCGTCTTAATGATCTATTGAAGGTCTTAATTAATCTTCGATAATCTTGTTGTACTAGACCTCATGATCATGTGGCTGTGTAAAGGGTCTGTTTAGAGATTTAATCTTGCCTGTTTTTTAGTTCTCATTATATATATATATATATATAAATATATATATATATATATACATATATATATATATATATATATATATATATATATATATATATATATATATATATATATATATATATATATATATATATGATTGTGACACCAGAACGGGCCAAAAAATAATAATATAAAACAGCCCTTATCAGGTCTGGGCACGAAGAATATACAAAATAAAGAGAAGCAAATGGAGAGTGTAATGACTTGTCAGATGTGAAGGGATAATATGAGATGGGTAACGAATAACCAAGAATATTCAGTGTTGATTTAGGAATAGAAAAAGAACCGTAACTGAAGGAAGACTTAACATCGAAGTGTCCTGGACAGACCTATTTAAGTTCAAAAAGCCTTCAGCTGTATTTTTCATCCGTATACCTAAGCCATGTTCCCCCTTATAAGGAGGGTGGCTGAGTCAAAGACAATACTTTGACTTTTGTGGGAATTAAATACAGAGGAGGGGATTCCCAGCCCCCTCGCTCCACCCCATTTAGTCGACTTTTACGACACGCAGGGGAACACGGAGGAAGTATTCTTACCCCCCCTCCCTCAGGGGGTTATTTTTCATGCATGATGTAAATGTTATGGATTTGTTCTTATTGTTGCTTGCATTTCTGATGTTATTAGGTTGTAAATTATTGACTTGCGTTCATCTTGTCTGTTACATACCTTCATATTGCTAGTATTGTCTGTGAAGGTCTGTGAAGGCCTTTTAGTGTCTGTATTGTTGTATTTTGTATTTTTTTTTTAGTCTTCACATCTCAATTCTTTTATTGATTTAGATGTGTCTAAATGTTGTTTCCTTAAGCTGATGATATATATACTTTTTATTTTATGTATGTTTCTTCACGGATGTCTTCATACATGTTTTTAATAAAATCTACATAGATATATTTACACACACACACACACACACACACACACACACACACAATATATATATATATATATATATATATATATATATATATATATATATATATATATATAATTATTATTATTATTATTATTCAAATAACTATACATGACTACACGTATTTACATAATAAAAATAAGTGGAAGAAGTAATAGATGAAAAAAAAAAATGTAAAGACCAAAGTGACTGTTGCCTAGGATTGGAGGTGTGTGTGTGTGTGTGTGTGTACCGAGTGAGTGTGTATGTATGTGTGTTTTCCTCTCACGAGACCTCTGTTTAGGTTTAGGGCGAGACCCTAAGAAGGACAAGACATATGCCTGAGTAGCCTCAGGTAATGATG
>JAXCGZ010002148.1:5000-95530 GCA_037179515.1 Halocaridina rubra
ATTTTACTTGTAAATTTTAATGGTACACTCATCTTTATGATTTGTTTGTTTTAGTATGTCTATATCGTACACCACAGATGTCTATCTGGAATATATATGTATCTTATTTAAATACCCAATGTACATTGGAATAAAGGATTATTATTATTATTATTATTATTATTATTATTATTATTATTATTACTCTCTCTCTCTCTCTCTCTCTCTCTAATAATGTTGAAAATTATAGGCCAATCTCTCTTCTCAGCATTCTGTCTAAAATACTTGAGAAGGTAGTTGCCACCCAGTTAATAAATTTCCTTGAATCAAATTGTCTATTATGTGAAGAACAACACGGTTTTCGGCCTAAACTTTCGACCGAGACGGCCCTACTTAAAATTACTGATAAAATTTATAGTAATATTGAAAATAAGAAAATATCACTTTTATTATTGTTAGATTTGTCTAAAGCATTTGACAGTGTACACCATCAAATTCTAATGAGAAAACTTTCTAAAGTTCATGTTGACTCATTTTGGTTCGAAAATTATCTGAAAGATCGAATTCAATCAGTTCGAATGGGCTCGACTCTCTCTTCTTCTTTAGATATCAGTTTTGGCGTTCCTCAGGGTTCAATTTTGGGTCCTCTGCTTTTCTTAATATATGTTAATGATTTACCTCAATTTATAAGAGATTGCCTACTTGTTATGTATGCTGATGACACCCAGATTATGCTTACTGGTGACATTGATAGAATTCCTGAAATCTTAAAAAGGGCTGAAGATATATTAAACTGTGCCAAAAGTTATTTTAACAGTAATGGTCTTTTACTGAACGAAAATAAAACTAAATTCGTTATTTTTGGATCAAATCAATACCTGTCCCGCATTCCTGAGAACATCAGTATAAATTTCAACAATGTTTCACTCTTCCCATCTAATAAGGTTAAAAATCTAGGAGTTATTATGGACAGTACCATGACATTTAATTTTCATATCGATGAACTACATAAAAAAGTGAACGGGACCCTTATTTACTTGAACAGAGTCTATGAAAGATTCGAGCCTGATTGTAGGGTAATTGTAGTACAAACATTGATTTTAAGTATTCTCAACTACTGTCTAAGTGTTTGGGGTTCCACGACTAAGACCCAGATGTTACGAGTGAAAAGGCTCCAGAATTTTGCTGCAAGAGTTGCCATAGGGGGGGTGCATAAACATGATCACGTGACTCCCCTCTTTGAGAGATTGGGTTGGCTAAGGATGGACATGAAGTTCATATATAATATCTGTCTTTTAGTTTTTTAAATAAATCATGGAATATTACCGGAATGGCTCTTCTCATTGCCAACAGTTAATCAAGTGCGTATCAATAACGTCAACACCAGATATCAGAATTCTTTTTACGTGCCCAGAACTTCCACTGATATTGGGGCAAGAGCCTTAAATGTAATAGGCCCGAGACTTTGGAACTCTTTACCCGCAAACTTAAGAAGTTGCCAAACATTACCCTCACTTAAATCTCATCTTTTAAATCACCTACTTAATAAGTGATTTTAGTCTCATTATTATCCTCCCATTGGGTAAACGAAGTGTATGTATGCATATTTTAATGTGTAAATTTTTTGATTTTGTGCTTTGCAAATTTCATTAGTTTTATTTTGACATTTTACATTGTAATTTGTAATTAGATTAATTATCATGTGTAAATTTTGTGATTTTGTGCTTTGCAAATTTCATTAGTTTTATTTTGACATTTTACATTGCAATTTGTAATTAGATTAATTATCATGTAATAGCCATTTTTGATGGAATAAAGTTTTTGACTTTGACTTTGACTTTGACTCTCTCTCTCTCTCTCTCTCTCTCTCTCTCTCTCTCTCTCTCTCTCTCTCTCTCTCTCTCTCTCTCTCTCTCTCTCTCTCTCTCTCTCTCTCTCTCTCTCTCTCTCTCTCTCTCTCTCTCTCCTCTCTCTCTCTCTCTCTCTCTCTCTCTGAAGCATTATTTGTATGAACTCATGTAATGTCTGACGCCTTGGCGCAATAAATTAATAAAATAAAATAAAATAATCTCTCTCTCTCTCTCTCGATGGGCAGAATTGTAAATCTTTCAATAATGAGTATGTTCCTGTAAATGTACATGCTTTTGCTCCTTCAAATCTTTAGTCACTGTGAAACCTGGTGGTAATTCCTTCACTGGAGAAGAATACGGAGGAGATTTTTTTTTTTATTTCACATGGACCAGTACTGAGTGAAATATTTTATTTTTTTCCTCGGAGATATGAATACTGCATATTTCGCAAAATAATTCTGAAAATATTACTACTATTAATACTACTACTATTACTACAACTGCTGCTGCTACCTCTACTACTTATTTAATTGAAGGAATCAGTTCATTATCCAAGCTCGAATAGGTTATCATTGTGGCTAATCATTATCACTGTTCTGTAACTGTGAAGCAATCTGAACAACCTCTCAAGTACCCTCTTTCATTTATTTATTTTTCCTCTATTAAACTTTTATATTCAGTCTTATACCTAATTCCACTTTCAAGTAGTACATCCTAAAAGTCTAGGTACTTTACATATGCTTCCTTTGCAGAGTTTTACAAAGAAACAAAGATTCGGAGTTGCTTCCACACATTTAAGAATCCCTTTTGCCCTTTTTTTTTTCCTTTTTCTGTCATGACTTAGGCATGTCTTGGATAAAAGATTCAGACACGGGAGATTCTCTCCGAGTCCTAACTTATCTTCTTCTTTTCGTTCGCTTTGTGGAAGTTTCAGGTGCTTGGTGGTAATGACTTCTACCTCCATGGGAGAGGCTCCCACTGTGCACTCCTCAAAAGAGATATGTGAAGCACGGTGTTTTGGAGCCTTGGGTATAATAATACCTTCCTCTCTGATGCTAAGCATTATTTAAAGTACCCAGAGATATTTCCTTTAACGTGCAATTTTTCCCAATTCTTGGAAAAGCATTCAGTAATAATAATTAAAGAGTCTTCACTGAATACTCTCAATGGAATAAGATATTTTGGCTCCTTTCTAAGTGGAGTTCCTTAGCCATCGTATGTATGAACTGTATGTAAATATTTGTACAGACATGCATTTATATGTATGAAATGTATGTATGTATGCGCACATATATGTAAATTCCAATCTTTAGGGAAATGCCTATCTAGTGTTAGCATATGCTATTAAGAATGCCAAGGTAGGTGTAAAATATCAACAAATTATTCTCATCTTTGAGTCTTTAGTTAAAGAATCCCGCACTCATGCTATCTGAAATACCCATATTGTCATTTAGGCTATATACAAATCATTCACTTTACAATATACATACTTTAGTCAGATACCTGTAAGGGTGTCTGTAACTACCTTTCTCAACGAATTCTCTTTCTCCTTTCAGATTTCGCTCATATCAAAGATCGTTCCTTCTCCTGATTGGTTCGTAGGTGTGGACAGCTTTGAGCTCTGCGAGGACGGCAATTGGGTGGATAATGTCAAGATACAGGTAAATATTGCCTAACCATTATAGCAAGGTCACGCTCCCACATATTCCCGTCTTAAGATTGGTTGAGAGCAGTGTTTGCTTGACACTCAGCCTAACCCGACATTTTCTTGAATATGTGCCTATTTTAAGGGACAAAAGTCGGTCTAGTAATTCATATTAATTTTGTTTAGAGGATATATGTATGCATAACTTTTATATTTGTCCATTAAAGATATTGTTTTTATTTCTGTAGAAGAGATCCAATACTTTGCCAGAGTTATATATTTTTTACTTAATTCTTGAAGATGTGATTAAAAAATTATTTAGATCATTGTTAATCATCGTTAAGATTTTCTGTTTAATATGACAATGTAAGTGCAATTCGGTGTTACATGCAGCTTTACTCTGTTAGATGAACGTACTTAACTTATGCATATTTCTCAAACAAACTAACTAGTGTTATATACATTGTCATGGTCAATGTAAATATATCTTCGATTTCTTGTTGCCCATTTCATAGGTTGATCCCATGGATGCTGGCACAGACAATGGTCTGACATTTACATCTCCCAACTGGCCAACGAGTCCCCCAGAGAAAATCTTCAGGATTACCTCCTTGTATCCTAATCACCCTGCTCATTCCTTTTATTATCCTACGCTACGTCACCTCCCACGCATCGCCACTTTTACCATAACAAAGGTGAGCTTACGCCATCTGAACTAAAATTTATATATAAATTATAGAATTGGCCTTGTATATAGACTGATTTGTTCATAACAGATATACAAGATAGGCCTTGGAGCAGTGTTTGATAACTGCTCTTAAAGCATCATATTTGATGAAGAAATTTTCTAACTTCTGCAAGGTGTACAAAGTACCATGAAAATGTCTCCACATATTAATAATTCTTTAAGTCTAGTGAAATTACTTCTCTGTATATGGTTGGTTTCCCGTGATAATAAATTAGTAGACTCAATATAATGTTTATTGTTGTACTTTCTCTGTGGTGACCAATAAATTGGGAATACCTATGTTGATATTGCAGAATTCTTTTAAGAACCTATTAATGTGCTGTCTCTACGAGTGCCTTATGAAAGTTCATTCTTTTCATAATATATTTTGTTTTCTGTATTTCAAAGCTGAAAGAATACAAGTTAAGTGAGAATTTCGACAACAACATCAACACCCCTTATGATATGGTCAACCTGGAGGACATAGCCTACAAGCATTACTTCGATCATGTAAGTGTTACTCACCAGAATGATTTTTTTTTTTTTTGCATTTCTGATATGCCTCTTCACTATGCACAATGAAATGTCTTAATTCATAATTTGTTTGCCACCTTGGCTGCTCATCCTATTGCGGATTTAAGAAGAAATGGAGTTACCAGTGATCACTGGCTGGTTTCCCAGTTATTCAAGTTTGGTATATTAATGGGTGATATCATATTAATCTAATACTTGTATTAAATGCACATTGCCAAGATGACACACAGAAGCTATGAATTAAGGCTTTATTATATTGATGTACTGTCTTTGCCATCTGAGAGTGGTCATCCCTGAGCAAATTACCGAATACTGTTTGTGAAAGTTGCTTAAAGTAGTTTTAAGTTGTCTAACTTAAAGAAGTTAACCCTTCTGAGATAAGCTACAAGGTGGCCCCATTCTTTATAATTTTAGTGCTATGAAGAAGTTTTTATATGATGCCGAGTACTTAAACTAGGTATATGGTTGCAGGGAAAACTTCTCTCAGATGGTGAGATATGTACATAGCACCGATGTACTGTTGTCACTGTTGAATGATCACAAGCAATTTGAGAATGGAATAAAGACTTTGTTCATTATATTTCTTTGACTCAAGAGCATAGCAGTCTTGAGATCATTACATAGACGCCACTGTTGGATGTAGATGATGACAGGAAACCCACTGTGACTTGTATGTGCATTTATATTTCTTTTAAGAGTTCAAGACCTTCACTGTATACTTTGTGCATTTTGAAGCAGTGCACTTGGAGTACTTTATGAATAGCAATATTCCATGTTGCCAAATATTAATTACACTTCTCTAAAGTGCACTTAATGTTTTATGAAAGTGTTGGACTTCTTATAGGAATAAAATCTTCCTACTTGTTAGAATGGGTATCCCTTCCGCCAGTGTTGACAGGAACATTTATGATGAGACTGAAATAATTGAGGTGACTATACTGACTTGAATTCAGTTTATTCTTGCACTACGTATGTCCACTGCACTGCTCGAAGACAATTTGTCGTTCAGCTTAGTAGATATTTAAGGGTAGTCATAATTCGTCTCTTTCGAAAATGCAAAAATGAATTGCTGGACAATATGCCTGGACTTCTCGAAATTTCAGAAACAAAACTTAAATAAGGAATAGATAGAAAATGGAAATAAAGAAAATGAACACAACGACAGCGTAGTTCAAGAATTGTGGAAATCACAGATGAATTAGTGTACGATGAAATATTTCAGTAGAGTATCTCCCATTTTAACAAATCAGTCAGCAAAATACATATACATGAGTTTGCAAACTAAATATTTAACATTACTCATTTTTTTTAGCAGAATATAGATATTCACTAAACATGTACACAAACACACACACACACACACACACACACACACACACACACACACACACACACACACACACACACACACACACACACACACACACACACACATACACATGGAATGGATAAAAACTTACTTAGAAGGAAGGGAACAGAGGGTTAGAGTAAGACACTCATTGTCTGAATGGAGAAGAGTTAGTAGTGGAGTTCCACAGGGTTCATTTTAGGGCCACTTTTGTTCCTTGTATATGTAAATGACCTACCAGAGTCTGTAAATTCATTCATGAATATGTTTGCAGATGATGCAAAGATTGTGAAGAAAGTAAAAAACGAGAACAATGGTAGAGAACTTCAGGAGGATCTAAATAATCTGCATGAGTGGTCAGAAAAGTGGCTAATGAAATTCAATACTTCAAAATGTAAGGTAATGAGAATGGGTACAAGTGCAAGAAGACCCAAGCTTGACTACTCGGTGGCTGGAGTACAACTTCAAGAGACAGAAAATGAGAGAGATCTAGGAGTAAACATACTGGCAGATTTGTCTCCAGAAATACATATAAATGCCATAGTAAGGGCAGCATATGCATTCTTATCAAATGTAAGGGTAGCCTTCAGGCACATGGACAAGGAAATGTTCAGAAATATTTATGTAACCTATGTGAGGCCAAATCTCGAATATGCAGCCCCCTTTTGGAATCCACACTTGAAAAAGCACATAGCTAAGCTTGAAAAAGTTCAAAGACATGCCACGAAACTGGTGCCAGAAATACGCAATCTCAGTTATGATGAGAGGCTGAGGGAATTAGACTTACCATCACTCGAAGCTAGAAGAGTGAGGGGGGATATGGTGACAGTCTTTAAATTCCTTCATGGTTATGATAGAGTGGATAGGGATCGATATTTTGATATGGCTGGCTCTAGAACTAGAGGTCATAGTTTGAAGCTTCGTAAGAAAACTTCTTTGCAGGATGTAAGGAAATACTTTTTCAGTGTAAGAGTAGTTGATAATTGGAATTGGCTAAGCGAGGAGGTAGTTAATGCTATCTCAATCCATAGTTTTAAGGACAGGTATGATAAGTATCACTAAATATAAAATGGAATCGATGAGGAGACGGGAAGATACGAGCTTTGGGCTCTTTCCCATAAACACAATTAGGTAATCACAAATTAGGTAATCACACACACACCAACGAGGGCCAGGGGTGAGGATAAGCCATCACTGCTAGTTCTAATATTCATAATGTGATGGATATTGGCATTATTTAGTATGAGCCACCAATTGGAAAGCATGACCACTGTGTGTTGTTCATGGGGTATATCATCAAAGATGTTTGCCTGAAAGTAGGGGCTCTGAGAGGAACATGAGGAGGAACTATCCGAAAGAAGCTTACAACAAAATTAATTATATTTTCGCAATTATTGACTGGATGACCCTATTTGACATGTGCAAAATCTTTTGTGAGGAATATGGAAAATAGTTATTTGTTGCATACCATCCGCCAAAATAGGAGTTATTCATTCCAGAGAGAAATGGTTCAATAATGAGTGTAAGAGAGCTAAGGAGTGGAGAGACAAATGCTGAAATAGGCTTAGAAGGAGTAAAAATATAAATGCCTGGCAGGCTTACAAATGAGCAAGAAATGACTAGTCAAGTAAAGAAAAGAGGCTGAGAGAGATTATGAGAGGGATATTACCAGGAAGGCTAAAGTAAATCCCTAGCTTCTCCACAGCTTTGTCAGAGGATAACCGAAGGTCAAAGAATAGGTTTTAAAGTTAAAGAAGGCAGCTGAAAGCATCACTGAGACATATGAAGATATCTATGAAGACCTGAACAAGTAGTTTCTGTCAGTATTTACAGTAGACAATACTCCACCCCCTCAGATTGCAAGATAAGAGATCATGAACCGCTATTAGAGAACATCATCTTTTCAGCTACAAAGGTATGCAAAGCGTTGATGGAATTAGATGCCCAGAAAGCTACGGATCCTGATGACATGCGCTAAACCAATATCATTGATACTAGGTATTATATATGAAGAGTCTTTGAACTCTGGAAAGATTCCAAGATACTTGAAACAAGTGAATCTGACACCTATCTTCAAAAAGGCGTGTATCCTTGACCAGCATAGTTTGCAAAGTTATGAAAAAACTACTAAGAAAACTAAAGGTAATACTCTGAAGCTTTGCAAGAAAACTTCTTTGCAGGATTAAAGGAAGTACTTTTTTTTTTAATGTAAGAATAGTTGATGATTAGATTTCGCTAAGCGAGGAGGTAGTTAATACTAACTCAATTGTTAGTTTTAATGACAAATATGAGAAGTACCGTTGAGTATAAAAATGGAACCGACCAAGAGACAGGGAGTTACGAGCACTGGGCTCTTTCCTGTAAGCAAAATTAGGTAATTACACACACACACACACACACACACACACACACACACACACACACACACACACACACACACACACACACACACACACACACACACACAGAGTTCTTCAGTTTCAATTAAAGGAATTTGACTAGACACAGCATACATGTATAGGTCTTAAAAGTTCTGTTTTGGTTAAAAATCTACAATTTTTAAGCACCCATGCTCAAACCATCATTTACCAAAAAAGTATGAAAGTTCAAAAGGCATGCACTGCAACTACGATTGAACCTTTTGCACTTCTTATCAGAACATGTGGCAAAGTGAAACCAAAGCAGTTGCTGAGGTCAAGGATAAGCCTGCCGATGAACGTGACAAGGTAAGTAGAACTTTGGGTCAGAAGAAAATATTTATTTAGTGTTAGTTTAGAGGGGGGTTAACTTGGAGTATATTAAAATATTTAATTTAAGTGAAACTTGTTTACATAGGTCTCAATAAGTTATACTCTGACTTATCCTATTCCCAAGACTGTCATAGTCCCGATAGACTAATTTTAGATCAAACGTTTTGCAGTTAGTATATCTTGAGGAAACTCTAAGGCTTAAAACTTGACTGCAGCATAAAACCTACCCTGACTGTTGTAACTAACAATTTAATATTTCTTGGTTGGTATTTCATTATTTAAATATTTTTTCTCATTTCTCTTGTCTAACATATGGTGTGAGTTTATTGATATTGCTGTTATTATCAGACATTACTACCTGATATAGTTCTAACTTCTTGTGGATCGCTGGGTACTAGCTTTACCTTAGTGAAAATGGTTGGTCCTATAGTCCTAACCTAATAAGTTTCATCGACGACTCGTTCTTGTTGGCAAAAGGCTGAAAATCTCTCTTTGAATGAAGCAATGTTGACATAGGGAACTGTTGTTGTTTCATATATTTTTCATCATTGTCTAGTTGTCATCTCATTAGAGTGCGAGTAGGGAGCTCGCAAATGTAAAACTCATTAATTATAGAGAGATGTTTTAATTGCTATTATTTTGTATCCCTGATAAACATTTACTGCCTCATGTAAGCGTCCTAAACTTATCTTTGAGCATATTTTTACATTTTTTTTTAACTTCCTCTCAGAATATGTAATCTATTCTTCTGAATGATAACTTTATTACATACTTTAGCATGTGCATAAAGCTTTTTTCCAGAATGTATCGTGTATCGGCATTGCATAGAACCTGTTTAGAATTTGTTTTTTAGGCTCAAACACAGCATTAAAGGATACATGACTTTCTTTATAAAATTATTAAGAAATCCCCAAAAAGGCTTCTTATTTCACTGTCATCTATGGATGATTTTACAGACTGGTTCTTTTAATAGTTTGGTGTGTTTGGAAAAGACAAGAAAATCTATCATTTTTTTCTCTGAATATTTGTGTTTTGAAACAAACTATGTAACCAACTAAATAACAAGCAGATTTTTAGTACCAGTGTAGCATTTAAAACATGCCGTGTGTATACCAAAATTTCTGAAGCATAGATTAAGACGCTCTTGTAGTACATTTGTCGAACAATCAGCACCATTCTTCTTACAATATCAACAATCAGTAAGAATACTTCTTCACCCTTCCTAAGAATCGTGTGTCTTACGTCACTTCGGGAGGAAGTAACTTCGCTTCCAAGAGCTCTTCCGGGGGAGGTTTTTCAACTACACCTGCAAGCACTTCTTTGCCAACTACTCCAACACCTGCTCCCCCAGCAGATGCTACAACTCTTCCCCATCACCGACATAAGTCTCATCGGTTCCCCTCCACAGTGGCACCGCCTGACTGGTCTCTGGGCGTAACCGAACCTGGAATTCATAACAACTTGGAAAATGCCATCCATACATCATCTTCTAATAAGGTGAGGAATAGACTGATGTTGGAAAGACGTCTCTGTCTATTCGAATGGACTTATCAGATTGAGATCTGCCCATTGTTGATTACTGACTATGCATAAACAAACCATAAAGATATATGGTCACGGACTAGAGAATTACTTCCATGACTGACAGATCCAAATGCATATGTCGTGTGCAAGAACAGAATCTTCATTTTGTAGTATTTCCATTATGGTTTTAAATCTTTTTCTTCATACCCAAATACTGATAAACTCTTCAGACTAATGCTGTCGCTGTAAGATGTATAAAGAAATTATATCTATAGTATGTTTTCATTCTCTAAAGGTTTATTTATAGTGCATGGCGGAACACCGCTCGCAGCTGCAGCACTTAAAAAGAACACTTTCTGCTTATGTATCGTATACAAGTGCTTGCATTTCATAGAATTGGATATTGTTTAAAATATCCAATTCTTTACTCGGTGGCATTTGATAGAATTAACGTAAGTATAAACGCGCTAAAATATGCACATAAATACAGTTTTACTCTCTAATATTTTGGCAGTATGTAGCGCTAGAATATATGGGGAGGAAAACCTTGCACATGATTGCACCGAGCTATGCACCGACACCTGACTTGGCAGCATGTACATTTTTATTGCTTTTGTATCCATATTTGTGATTTGATATTTCAGGAATGTCATTTAGTATTTTACTTATTTGTTTATATATATGTAGAGCCAAAAATATATCACCGAATATGATGAGTCGTTTAAACTATCGATAGTAATGAGATGGATGGACTTTCATGTCACTTTTATTCGATTTCCAATCTCTTAACGTGGTGGAAAAAAAAAAGTTCCCTTCGTATAATTTAGGATAAAGGAATATTAAAATCAGAATCCAAAGCCTCTAGAAAATCTCCATTATTAGTTTAATTTTCATTTATTTTTATATTAATTTATATATTTTAACATGAGTTCCTCCGGTCCCAGACCTGAAAACATATTATGGGGAGGTTCTTCACAAGTGACAATAAGAGGATAATTACAGGTAACCCAAGAATTTGTTTTTCTCAATAAACAGGTATAAAAAATACGATATATTCATCTCCTTCATGATTTTATAATTCAGTTAGTCTGGATACTGAGTTTCCCGAATCTCTCTCTCTCTCTCTCTCTCTCTCTCTCTCTCTCTCCTCTCTCTCTCTCTCTCTCTCTCTCTCTCTCCTCTCCTCTCCTCTCTCTCTCTCTCCTCTCCTCTCTCTCTCTCTCTCTCTCTCTCTCTCTCTCTCTCTCCTCTCAGGAAGTAACAGTTCTTTAGTCTAATGAAAATCCTAAATACCCCTTTATCTCCTGACAATTGTATTTTTTTTTTTCACAGGTGTCATTCAGTTCTATAGACAACTTAAACTACCGATTTTTTTTTCTAATGTCGTCTGCAATAATTTTTCCCTGTCAGGAATCTGCCCTTTCCAATTCCGTTGACGACGACGATGAAGATGAAACTGCTCTTGAAGAAGATGAAGACGACGATTCCGATTCCCCCTCCGACCCCCGGCATAGCCGCTCCTTACGCATCCCAGAATCGCATTCCATCTGGAAATGCCATGGCTGTTATCGATGATATCGTAAAGAACATTCAGATTGAACGAAGGAAGAACAGAAAGCTGAAACAGAGGAAGAGAGAGAGAAGGAGGCGCAGGAAGGAACTCAAAAAGATCCGTAAGTACTAGAGAAAGGGTGGAGAGTACTTGAAGACCTATTTGTTGTGTGATAGCATTACTCTAATTGTCATGCTTAATGATTCACTGCAAAAGAAAATGCAAGTTCTCTCTTCTTCTTTTTTTCTTTTTTTTTCTACTCCTTCTGCTTCCTGGTCATCGTCTTTTCCTTTAAAAATCATTAATGGGTGTATATATCTATTAAGATGTCTGTTTAGTTTAAGTTTTTGAAGGTCTTTTAGGTATAGAACATGAGCTCCAATATTTTTTTTTCACACTGACACTGTTAAATCTTTTTATTTTTGGTCTTGCCATAGGCCCTCCACGCGACTGCCGAGTTTCCGAATGGTCTGAGTGGTCTCCCTGTAGCAAAACCTGTGGCATTGGCGAACAGACACGCACCCGAACTATCCTGAAACACGCCCGCCGTGGAGGCAAAGTTTGTCCCGTCTTGGAGGAGACCACCTGGTGTGGCTCCGCCAGGGCATGCCCAAGGAACAACTACTTCAATTGGTCGTAAATCTAGAGGAGAAACTGAGAGAAATCTTGGAAGAGACAGAAATGGGTAAATAATTGATAAGAGGATATTTAACTAAGAGTTTGTGTAAGCAATATTACTACTTCAGTATAATCACAGACTTCTTCCTCCTTTGTGTCTTTACCAATATTTTGTCTTATTATAGTAACTTTCTTCAGGAGAATGAAACCCTTTCTAAGGGCTTTAAGTAAACGTAACAAGAGTACCCTTTTTAAGACACATTTGAAACTGAAATGTATGGCTATTGGATTGGGTTATCTCCAAAAGAGAGAATAGATTTTAGTAGGTCTTTTCTAAGAGGCGATGTAGCCCCTCCACTGGGAATTGCCGTAAATGAAAGACCAAGGCCCGATTTCTTAAACAGTGTAAACAGAGGATACCATATTGTTAGTTAGCTAGACACACGCAATTGGATTTCATAAACGCAACTGACGCGGCTCTGTGTATGGCTTGGATCCCAACACAGAACCGCGTCAGTTGCGTTTATGAAATCCATTTGTGTGTCAAGCTAACTAACAATATGGTATGCTAGGTTTACACTGTTTAAGAAATCGGGCCCAAGAGCAAACAGAATAACAGAAGAGGAAAAAAACTATGAGATGTTCTTCCTTCTATTCTATTGCGTAGATAGAATTGAGATTTGTTTTTTTCAAAGTACGTGCTGTCATCGAATATTCTTCGTGTATAATAGTATTACGATTTGATTATTATTACTTATATTGATGCGAATTTTTACGTCATTTCCTTATTCAGCTTTTAGATATTTTTAGTTTTTCTCTCTCTAATTCTACTATGCGTCATTTCCTTATTCATCTTTTGTATATTTTTATTTTTCTGTAGTTATACGAATATTGCGTCATATATTTTTTCTTCCATTTATGTATTTGTTTTGTATTATTAGTAGTTCTTTCCTTATACTAATTTTATGTCAATTTATTTTATTATCAGTAATCATATGAATATTACGTCAATGCCTCATTAATCCTTTATATAGTTTTGGTTTATTCCCCTGACTTGTACGTGTATTATACGTGATATAATTATCCCTCTTGACTATTTTTTTTTAACTATATTATTCAAAATATAACAATATTTCCTTTTTTTCCTTTTTCGTCATTATTGTATTTTTATTTCTCTGCTTATGCATTTTTTTGTGATGTATTTGAACACGTTTTTATTTCATTTTAATTAAATAAGTTACACTGTAGCCGGATATCTTGCAATATAATCTTCGTTATACAATAGATCATTTGAAGATTTGTTTTAGATGAAATGAAACTAGCATATAAATCTCCTTTAAAACACTTTCGATCTGTCACTGGCATTAGAAATTATCGAATAGAACTTCATCAAATGCCATGGAAGAAATTTTTTTATTTTTTATTTTATTTTTTTTATTTTTAACAGAATTCGTTCATCGAATTGTGTCCTGACATATTCACTGAGCTTTAACAACTATTGTTCGGGATAAAGTTACATTGGGATGAAATTGTTTGAGGGGAGACAAAGTAAATTTAATGGAATTCCATTTACCTCTCTATTACACCAGTACATTGTTTGTTTTCATGAAACATTATCTTCAAACTCCAGAGTAATATACGAATGTATTTCCATAATCTCATAACTTATCATAAGAAAAGAGAAGAATTACTATATCACTAACCATACGAAAGCCGTAAAGCTTTTCAGAGTAAGTCTATTGTCATACTGTAACCGCTACTTATAAGACTAAAGTTTAACATGGTTCCAAGTGAAAATATTTTCCATTTCAGTATGATATAAGTTTTTTGAAATTCGTCTCTCTCTCTCTCTCTCTCTCTCTCTCTCTCTCTCTCTCTCTCTCTCTCTCTCTCTCTCTCTCTCTCTCTCTCTCTCTCTCTCTCTCTCTCTCTCTCTCTCTCTCTCTCTCTCTCAGATATTATTATTCTTTCAATATGGCAAGGTGTAAAGTGGAGAACATGTACATTCTCCTATGGTTTGCTCTAATGCTCGGTAGACAATGATTGAGTTATGTGTGGATGTTGAGGGGGACTTGAACTCCTCTGTGGTTGTGGCTTGTTATGAAGTCACTGTGAAATCTCTTGGTAATTTTGTAATATCATTTGTAGATTATTGTGATAAAATAAGAGGTTCACATTTTGAGATTTTGTTCATTCGATAATAGTTGTCTGATTTCATGATGTCTCCTGTGTAGAGATGAGAGTGTCATGTTGATACGTCAGATGGAAATGATATATTGTGCAGAGAATCTGTATTCGTGCTTTGAAGTGTTCAGATATTAGGAATTGTGAAATCATATGAATAGTTCTAGACTATATTAGCCAAATGCTTGGATGAATGTATTACACGTGTTTGAAATCAAGCATGATCAGATGGAAGCTGTATCCTATTCAGATGTGGCTGAATTAAATTAGTCGTTTTGTAAAGGTATGTAAATGACAGCTGGGGGTTTTTTGGTGCCTAGTGATGCTTGGCGAGTACAATTTGACAATAAACAAAAAGTTGAGGAAAAATCCAGGTTCGGTATCTTTTCCCTGAGACATGTTTCATTTGGATTTTGAAACATCTTTTGAGTATCTTTACAGTGTTAAATGAACACTTTTATTTTACTATCTTGGTATGATGTTGTGTATGTGAGGGTGATGACATTACTTTGTCTTTGAATTCCATTTTATAAATATTTCTCTCTTAGCTGCTGTGGTCCTCTTTTATATGATGTTAAAATAACTATTAATTCTCAGTGCTAGCAGTGTAATTCTAATATATATATACAGCATATCTAGGCTTAAAGACGTAGATAACATAGAGTAATAGTGCAGTGGATTAATAAATATGAACACAGTATGATATAGAAGGAAATAAGAGCGATGTATATAGGTATCGGCCTCTTCTTACCCTCCTCACCAGGACACTCTTAAGAAGGACCAGTGAAGACCGTAAGTGGTTCCTGAAATCTATGTAGATTTTACTTATTCACGTGTCCTTTGAAAGGCATATTATTCCTTCGGTTTCCACACAGGAATCTTAGATTGGCAGTTGGTATACTGTCTCAAATATAATTGTATGTATTATTAAATTATCCTAACTTCGTAGATGTTAATCTTCACAAGTTGTCTTGTATTCAAGATTCAAGATTCCAAAAAAACACACACACACAAAAAGAGGATAAATGAAACAGGTGATGTACATAATTTGTAAATAAAGATGAACGATGAATTATGAAATAAAAATGATGATGAAAAGTAATACCCGGATTCATTGGTTTCTGAAAAATTGAATTTCTTAATGTTATGTTTTTGGTAACTCTTCAATGGAAACGGTGTCATTAATATTAATTATCATGATAATCATGTTAATTATAATTTTACTTTTAGAACTTTTATATTCTTACATATTTTCACCTTCCTGCTTTTAATTCTGCAGTTTCTGGTTATAAGTTATGACGATATTAGTGGTAGCTTCCTCTTAGCTATAATCTCTGGCTTTCTTTAGTTTGGGCAGCTTAGCAAGCATTGCAGGAGTACACATATAACTCGGTACTTCTTTAGCTCTCTTAAAACTGAATTTTATTATATATTTTTAGCATATTAAGTCATTTTTGTCCGAGTAATCTCGCCATTCGTATACCATCCAATATTTAGAAGTGACGTCTTCTTCTTTGTATAGTAGTAAAATTGGATGTCAGTCAGTCGCTTCTCAATATGTAAACTACAGTGTTTCAGAAAAAGAAATTTCCCTTGCCCTTCCCCTCTCAAGAAAGAGTAACTATTTCACTAACCACTGCCATAACAGTCATTGATAAATAGAATCTCCCTTCCTCACAAATGACTAAATGAAAAAAATTCTCCTGCAATGTTTAATTTATTTAATACTCATAACACTGGGTGGGAAATCTGATCTAACAAGTGCAAATGTAGTTCATACCTGGGTTTCTATATTTCACTTAAACTGATATTCAGTTTTTGAGTGAATCTGTCGCGCCATTTATTATTAAATTTACTGCCATAATCGGTCGAATGAGGCATATATGAAGCTGAACTTTTTTTTCCCCACGGATGATATGGCACATTGAGTACCCAGGGAGTACATCCGAGAGGAAACCTGAACTTAGAGTTCCCTATTAGCTATTTTATATATGAATTTTATCGGACTAGAACGAAAATGAAATATGAACTAATTGTATAGAATGAGCCCTTAGGCTACGGCCACACCAGACGCGACGAGCTGGGAGGTAGCGTGGAGTGATCAGCGGCGAGATCAGCGTCATCGCGATGCCTGTCCAAATAGGAATCGTCAACGTCTCCAATAATTTGTTTAGTCGACATCTAGGGATGTCGCTAGGGAGTGTGCATCATTTTGGAACATACTGCATCGTGTAGCGTCAAGCAAGGAGGGTAAGTGGAGTGACATACCTCCCCGCTAATCCAGTATAGCCACCCACATATAAAATAATGAGATTCATTATGTCGCGTCATCCCTCCCCGCTCAAGCCTCTCTGTTCGTCGCGTCTGGTGTGGCCGTAGCCTTAGTGACGTTGGTTTTATACCATGATAGTGCTTCTTTTTTAATTGATTTAATGTGAAAAATTATTATTATTATTATTATTATTATTATTATTATTATTATTATTATTGAATTTTATGCTCTCAAGCCCCTTATCATTCATATATTTCAAAAGCAATTGATTGGGTATTAATAGCTTCGAAAGATTTTTTATTTTATTTACTAAAGGCTATTCTGGAGCATCTAATTGTGAAAAAAGGCCAAAAAAAAAAAAAAAAAACGAAAACAAAAATGCAGCGTAGGATGTTGAATATAATTACTGACTGGGAGGAGTAATATTTGCTGATTTACATAATACTAAAATTTCATAAATCTTTTTAATTTTTTAAATATCAAATACAGTCATTTTGATTTGTATTTGATCATTTCAGCTCCCTGTATGCATCTTTCGATTGGTAGGGTGTATTTTACAATTGTTTTGAATATGCTACAAAAATGCTTTAAAGTCTATAAATAATATATATATATATTTCTATGTCGTTTCATATATGTGGTAAATTTGCTTAGGTGTGTGCGTGTGTGTGTACAATATTGGATCTCTGCTTTAAAAGAAAGGCTTTAAAAATGAAGGTCGTGTATATGTAATATCAGTAAAAAAAAATGGATGTTATTTATAATCGTGTTTTATTGCCCTTACGTTACTTAATACATACATACATACATGCATATATATATATATATATATATATATATATATATATATATATATATATATATATATATATATATATATATATATATATATATGAAATGCATATCTGTTAGTGTCTTCCAACTGTATAACTTATTTCATCTCAAAATTTACTGAAAAAGTCACAATATGATTTCAAAAAGATTGGAATTGCTTTTACAATATGTTTACGCTTTATGAATTTATTAAGTATTCACTCATCTATTTCACATATATATTTTTAATAATATTTTAAAGAAATTTCACTTAACAATTCAATACCAAGTGTATGCGGTGGAGAGTATCGCGGGCACTAGAAAAACTTTCGAATGAGGGTGTCATTTGTCGTTTTCAGAGTGCCTCTCGTAACATATAACATCACTGAGTATTATGAATTATTAAGATCATGGTAAACGCTTTAATTTCATACCCCCAGATAGGAAAAGACTTTTATGGGAATTTATTATAACATTAGGATAGATTAGGGAACCCTAAGATTGAAACGAGGAAGTAATGATTTTTTTTTTTATTGGTTTGAAAGCTAAGAAAGTACTTGGCATTTATGACATCCCCTACCACCTTGTTTGAGCCACCCTCAAGTTGGTTGGACAAGGATATTCTACAGTTAGGCTCGACACCCATCCATCACATTTCACTGAGCTAGCAGGTGCGAGAAATTCCTTTGGTCCTTGTCACCTATGCACAATCTTCCTCATCTCATATCTTGCACGCTCTCTTCCCTGCTCCAAAGACATTCCACGTGCATCCAATGCCCTTTTCACACCATCCATCCATCTCATTCTAGGTCTTCCTCTTGGCCTAACGCCAACCACTCCTGCACTCCACACTCTCTTCACTATACCTTCATTACTGATCCTTTCCATGTGTCCAAACCAACTCAACACATTCTAATCTAAGCTATCCGGCAGCATTCTTTCAGCCTCCGTTCGCTGCCTGATCTCCTCATTGCTCACTCTGTCGATTCTAAATACACCAATCATACATCTCAAATACTTCATCTCCAATATATTCAAGTTGTTTTTTCATCCTCTCTTGTATTCCAAGTCTCTGTCCCATACAACGTTGTCGGCGCAATCACACCTTCATATATCCTTTTCTTTGCATTAATTCCAAATACCTATTTCTTATCCCACTTTTCAACCCACCTAGACAGTTATTCTCTTCATTCACTCTCTGACTTACTCCGCATATTGCTCTTACGAGAAGGTTGTATTAGTGGCCTCTTAAGGTAAAATTACACACTTCTAATATTTAAAACTTTTGGGGGTTGACGGAGGGGGATTCGAGAGGCGACGGAGTGAGTATTAACTGACGTAAACGAATAGTCCTTAACTATCACAAAAGCACAGCATCCAAAATACAACGTTCTCTTGTAATAGTGCAGTAATTAAGAAATATTACGAAGGTATTAAAACTTATGCATAGTCTTAGGAAATATCATAGTATAAACAAAACTGTACTGTATGAATATGACTGGTATCAAAGAAATATGGATTGCTGGGTATTTCTCAAGAAAGTGTCTATCCACACCACTCGGCTAACCATTGTGGTAACGTCAGGTTAGGTCAGGTTAGCTTCGTTAGCTCAATCTACAAAAACTCGAAATATCTTTAAGTAAAAAAATTGTGAGACGCTTGGTATCAACCGTAAAATAGGCACCTGATATAATTTTTTGTGCTTATTACAGGTTTTTGTTTTTTAGATTCTCCACCCACGGAAGGGTGGAACGGGTCATAGAGGACCCATAGGGCAGTTGCCAGCCAGTACAGGCCCCAACCCCCCACTGGGGTGCCCAGCCACAGCAGTAACCTCCCCAGTAAACAGCTTAAACTCTCTTGCCCGGACGAGGCGCGATCCGTCGACCTCGCGAATGCGAGACCAGCGCTTTACCACTGTAGTAGCCAATAGGCTAAAATTATTACAGGGTTGAAGGAAAAATCAGGTGCCTAATGTGGGACTGAAGTACATGTTAGGTAACCTAACCGAATAATAAATTTTGTATTCAACAGTTTTTTTTATTATTATTTAATGTTACAAGGTGCCTAATTTGGGCTTGAGGTTGAACGCAGATGCTTGGAGCATCTGAGACCGATGTACATCAGGTGCCTATTCTGAGATTGATCCAATTTTGTATATTTAAAAGTTTAAATGATATTCACAGGTCACACAACCGGGTGTTCTAGCGCACTGGCTTTAGGAAAAGACATATGTGCTATGCATTATGGTCGGGCGGTGGAAAGAGCCTCGTCATAAAGGAAAAATCTGATGGCTATCATTAAGTCTTTCTAGGTTGAGTTAGGTTAGATAAAATTAGAGAGAGGAAAATATGGGTAGCTGACTATAGTGTGAGCTCCACTTAGCAATACCCAACTATAGAGTCTAGAATCTAGACTCTAGATGATATTAGCGGCCATACTTATACTGCATTTCTTTCTACTGTCTCTCTAGACTAGAGCTCTGATTAGGAATAGACAACCAGTTTTGTATCAGAAATCATCACTTGAACGTTGTCAGGTAGACGAGGGGGGGGGGAGAGACTCCATGATCAACGGGAACTTCATCATCTTGACATTATCACGTCAATAAGGTGTTTGTTGCATGAAATCCTGTTAGTGTTTGATCTTTTAGAAACTATTAGATGAAAATTTTAGTTAGTTTTGTCGTTGGAATTTGTTGATTTTTTGCCAATATGCTACAGATGTGTACGCAAATACAGATGAATTACATTCTAAATTAATTTTGCTTAATGGGATATCATTTATTTTTCACACCTTTGTTTGCAACATCGTTCCTCCTCCTCTCTCTCTCTCTCTCTCTCTCTCTCTCTCTCTCTCTCTCTCTCTCTCTCTCTCTCTCTCTCTCTCTCTCTCTCTCTCTCTCTCTCTCTATCTATCTATCTATCTATCTATCTATCTATCTATCTCATACACACATAAACACAATATCCTTAAGTTGTATTCAACGAGTGAATATAAAGAGGAGCTAGTAAGCAGTGTTATTGGATGCATAGTTCACTTCGGCCTAAGTGGCTTCGCTTAGTCTGTTAATATTCACTTTTTATGCAGTATATCGTACACAAGAAGAGACAGAACCACAGCCTCATGTGTCACGCTTCTATAAGACGAGTGAGTATAGATATAAATTTTGACCTATTGACTCATTGCTTTCCATTTATTTTTCTTAATTGAATACAGTGATTACCTTTCTTAGCTGTGTTTGATAAATTATGAACTTTATTGCATTTCCGGCTGTAAGGTAAGTCGCGTTTTGTATGTGGTAACAAATTTTAAATGTAAAACCCGCATAAATACTCCGATTACATAGTTTAAAAAACGAGCCTCTATGAGAGACTTGCAAATACAAATTTCGAACAAGCATTCTAATTATACTAATAAACAAGCATCCTCCTACCTCCTGTGAATACTGACCTATTGATCAAAACATTATAAGAAGCAACCCACAATAATAAAGTTTTATATTCCGAGAAAATATACTCACACACTCTAGTACGTACATAGTAGTCTCCGTGGCAAAATGGTAGCGTTCGCGACTCTGAGGTAGGAGGTCGAGGGTTCGCGTCAAGGACTGAGGTTAGTAAGGGCATACACTCAGGGTAACGATTACATCTGCCAAAACAAGTCCTTCGCAAGAAGGCAACCGTCCTAGCCCTTAGTTGAAAAGGGAGTTTGTGACGTAAAACCGAAACCAAGCAACTCTAGTACGTACATATTCTCATACACAAAATGTGATACACTTGTAAACCAAGCTCAAATCACTCTGATTAAAGTATAATTTGATAAACATTCTTCTGTAATAAACATGCAAAACCAAATCCCACATCAACTCATACATTCTTGTGAAGGTAACTAAGGCCTCTTTCACACCAAAGTGGCAAGTCGCACTTGGCATGTCACGTGGCACGCCAGTTGAAAACGGACATCCAAACAAGCAAACATTTATTTCCATTTTTGTACAATGGTTATTCTTATACAGTCTAATAGTAACTTATAAGTAGATATATAATTGAACTAGTAAGTAAGAGGGTAATACATACTGTTAAATTATATAATGGGGGACATCAGGAAATATATGAAACCTTTCACACAGAAGTGGCGTGACACGTCCCATGTGCCACGCCACTATCTATGTGAAAGGTTTCATATTACCGGATGTTCGTTTTTAACAGGCGTGCCACGTGCGACGTGCCACTTTGGTGTGAAAGCTGCCTAAAAGGAATAAAAAAAAAACACCAGTTCTGCAGCTCTTCTGTCTTCGCCTTCTAATTATAACCTCCTCTTCTTGCACCAATTATGTCTCTGGAGTCGACACCTACTTCGTCATTCTCTAGACTTTTTTTTTTTTTTTTTTGCAATCATTAAGCTTCTTGGGAGGGGGGATTGACCTCGAGTTCTTCATTTGCTCCTATTAACATCCACTAATTAACTTCCTTAATTGTGTTGGCCATTTTAGTAACCTTTATCTGATATTCGCCTTTTAAAAGTGATATTAGGGTCTTTATACATACGGTTTTGGAGTAATTATTATTATTATTATTATTATTATATTATTATTATTATTATTATTATTATTATTATTATTATATATTATTATTATTATTATTATTATTATTGTTACTCTGTCCTGTATAAGTCACATCTTAAAGCGAAAATTAAGATGATTTAATTTAGGTTTGCTTATCATGTGATGTTAGTCTTGCGTCTGTACACACACATACACACACACCACACACACACACACACACACACACACACACACACACACACACACACACACACACACGGGCTAGAAAGTCACCTTATTAGAGGTATGAATAATTAGTTTACTTTACATTTCTACTGGCTGTTTTCATCAGTGATACTCGTGTTTACTTATATTCCCTTTATAAGAATTGACGTCATCGATATTTATTTATAAGGTATTTTTAATTATTGGTACCTAGCTTTCAAATAGGTTCAAGTTTCATTTATTACATAAACATTGTTTTTAGGAAGTGTCCGTAAATCAAGTCTTGAATTTTTGTGCTCATCGCTAGACATAAAATTCCACAATGTATTTACAAGTGTGTGAAATCATAGTCTTCTTAGACGACGATATTAGAGGCGATATTGCAACGTTCTCGTTGTTTACAGAGGCCGTTCTCTTGTCCACTTAGTCTCTCACTCCTCCAATCCCACCCTCTTGGTGACCTTGATATTCCATTTGCCTCCAACGGCCCAACTTGGCCTTCCTCCACGAATGACCAAACTTCACCAGGAAAGAAAATACAGCTGTTCAAACAGTCCTTTGAAGGTTTTTGTTACTATTGTATTATGTAGGACCCTTTTTATTTTACTTCATTCATTTTAGGTCGTGTGTAGCTGGACAACAGCTAGAAAGTGCTTCCGCGTGGGTTGCGACAATTTTCAGGCTGATAAGTTAGAAGTGCTATTCTGACTCTGCTGTTTTATTTTCGTAAGTTTCCATATTAACATCGTGACCTTTTCGGCTGTAAGAGTTGTCTTATGTGTTATGTTTAAGCGATTATGTGTTCTCTGTAACAAGAGAACGGTATGTTATACATTACTGGAATATAGATGGGGACAGTTTCTCTCTCTCTCTCTCTCTCTCTCTCTCTCTCTCTCTCTCTCTCTCTCTCTCTCTCTCTCTATATATATATATATATATATATATATATATATATATATATATATATATATATATATATATATATATATATATATATATATATATATATATATATATATATATATATATATATATATATATATCATCTCTTCCATTAATAATGCATGTTTTTCCTCAGTACTTTTGTACAAGGTTTAGTTCTGGTAATCCCGTTTTCTTTATATCTAATCAACGTATTTTTAGGTTTTATTATTGGAGCTCTCCAGTTTCGTAGACTGCCACAGTAAGCCCTGCAACCATAAGAGCGATTTTTTTTTTTTCAAAGGACATTTGACCGATTTAAGAAAGGTTTTCTCGAAGAGTTACTGGTCATTTCACTATGTGAATTATTTTATTTTTTACTCTTTTATATATTTCTGTAAATTATTGGCAGAGTATTTTTTCTCATGCTCGTATGAAATCTTCATATTTTTCATGGTCTTTTTTAACAATTCACTGTAATATCTCAGTCTTCCTGCTCTTTAATTCCATTTCCAGTACTGTATGTATTTTTACTCTTGTTCTGTTACCATTCAACCTCTTATTTCCTTATTATTCTGTCCTCTTACTCATGCTTCACGACATTCCCAGTAAGAGAGAGAAAAAAAACCTTGGCTTGAATGCATCAAAGCTTGCCTTTAATCAGATAAGGGGGAAACTGCAATACCATTTCCATTTCCTACAAATTTCCTGGAAAACTGGATTCGCAGTCCTTGAAACTTCCAGGAATGAAATGGCATAGATACCTCGCCTTTTTTTTTCTTTAACTGATCCTTCCAGTTTTATCTTATGCATGGAGGGATACTGCAAGACTCGCAATTCTGCTTGTTAACAAGCCTGAGCTACAAAATATAATTCCAGTTGGAGATATTGGGCTGATTTGACTTTTATTTGTACATGAATGCTTCCTCAACTCAGTTGACGGTAAAAAAGATTCTTTTCATATGTTTAGTTACAGATAAATAGTGTCCCGTTTTAACATATTTCACCTCAAACTTACATCGAATTTGGTTCTAGATAGAGGAGGAACTGACTATTAGTGAGGGTTAGCGGCTATACTTACTGGAAAATACTCCTTTTACACTATTATTTACAGTTCAGTAATAGTAAGCAAAATCGCCATCCCAGTGAGTGTACCTTTTGGAATAAATGGAACATTTACATCTCAGATATGAGCAAAGTATCTTTCCAATATTTTCTAAGATGAACTTTTCATAATGAAAAATTAAAGCTTAATGAGAAGTTGATAACTTGTCAGTTTTTCCAGAAATTGTGTATGGAAACTGGAACTCTCGAGATTTTAAAAATAATAAAATGAAATATCTAGAAATTCCAATCCATATTCGAACCATACGTTACATTTCCTTCATTTATATTGCAGACAGACAGCTAGTACTTTGTAGAAGGGAGTGAGAAGTTTATTTTCTCAGTGATGGCTGTGGGGTTGGACAGTATATATTGAATTCCTGAAGGTTTCCAACTTTTATTCATTTTCATATTCAATGTTTTATTCATTTAAGTACGATAATTATTATAATTTGCAGTAGATGATTTTTATAAATCCTTTGAGAATTTACCATATTTGTTATCCACAAATAATTTTTATATTGTCAATTATGCTAGTCATTATGAGGTAGAATATTAATTAATTAATTTATTTATCTGATCATATATTTATTTAACCACTCAAATTGTTATAAATGTAATAGGACGTTGTTTAGTTTGGATAGGATAGGATAGGTGGGGGAAGAATAGTGCCGGCATTGACTGAACTCTCTTAGCCCTATTCAGGGAGTCATCACTGGGGAGAGGGGGATAAAAGATGGGAAGGATTGGGGGGATAAGCACGAAATTTAAGGAAGTAAGAGATGAATAGAGAGGGGCAAACCCTCGTGCTAAGTTGTTAGTTGTTAGTCTTTTTGGTCTGTACCCTAACGTTACACAAACTGTGCAATTTCTTTTTATAACTTGGCAATAATGCTTTCGCGTTTATGATGTCATATATCTAGGATCATGTAAAGAAGAGTAAAAGCTGGGGAAAGTCACCTAACCTAACTTAGCCTGATCCAACCTACCCCACTCTAACCTAACCTAACAATTTACAAAGTAATTTAACTATACGTTGGGTTTTGGAGGTTATTCATATTTACAACATCCGGTATCAAAAGAGAGCACAAAGTTTTCCTAGTTTTCTTTACAACTTATTTTCAAAATTACTCGGTGTTTATTTTTTTTTTATGATGCCCGTTTGCTATCTTGTTGTTTTGCGTGTGTCTTTTTTTTAATCAAGTTCTATCTAATGAAATATGGGCGATATACCTTTTCCACGAGATATACAGGTATTGTACGAACTTCAGGTTTTCCCTTCAAATTTATATATTTGGAAAAAGTTTTTGTATATTTATCTAATTGTGCTTACGGGAAAGAACTCTAAGTTCGTAAGTCCTCATCCCCTGGTTGTAATTTTTTTTTCTCACTAACACTTATCATATCCTTAAAACTATGAACACCTTAAACTATGAACACAACTAACATTCGCTGTTTCCTTACTTAGCGAACTCCAATTATCAACTATTCTTGTACTGGAAAGTACTTCCTTACATCCTGCAAGGAAATCTGCAAACAAAGCTTCGACTGTAACTTTTAGTTCTAAAGCCACCCCCAAGAACTCTCTCAGAACCATGAGAGAATTCAAATAGCATTACCTTATCCCCCTTTTCCTTTTAGCTTCTAGTGATGGTAACTCTTTCAGCCTTTCCTTATAGCTGGAGTTACGTATCTCTGTCGCTAAAGTGATCCCTCTGGCCAACCTTTCTGTTATCAGACACATGTCTTACTATGACCCTCTGTCTCTTTCACTGCAAAAATTTTTCCATCCCAAGACATTTCCACCTATTGTGTGTATGCGTGTGAGAGCGCGCTCGCGCTCGCGCATGTGTGTGTGTAATTACCTAATTGTAATTACATAATTGTGCTTACGGAAAAGAGCCCCAAGCTCGTAAATTCCCGCCTCCTGGTCGGTTCCATTTTGTATTTAGTGAGACTTATCATACTGTCCTTAAAACTATGGATTGAGTTCGCATTAACTATCTCCTCGCTTAGCGAATTCCAGTCATCAACTACTCTTACAATAAAAAAGTACTTCCTTACATCCTGCAAAAGAAGTTTTTTACGAAACTTCAAACTATGACCTCTAGTTCTAGTGTCAGCCATATCAAAATATCGATCCTTATTCGCTCTATTATAACCATGAAGGAATTTAAAAACCGTCACCATGTCCCCCCTCATTCTTCTAGCTTCGAGTGATGGTAAGTAAAATTCCCTCAGCCTCTCATCATAACTGAAATTGCGTATTTCTGGCACCAGTTTCGTGGCATGTCTTTGGACTTTTTCCCAGCTTATCTACGTGGATTCCTAAAAGGGGGCTGCATATTCAAGCTTTGGCCTCACATAGGCTACATAAATATTTCTGAACATTACCTTGTTCATGTTCCAGAAGGCTACCCTTGTGTGTGTGCGCGCGCACGCGCAGCGCGCGCGCGCGAGAGAGAGAGAGCAGAGAGAGAGAGAGAGAGAGAGAGAGAGAGAGAGAGAGAGAGAGAGAGAGAGAGAGAGAGAGAGAGAGAGAGAGAGAGAGAGAGAGAGAGTCGTTTTTCTCAGAGCTAAGAGTTGATTGTTTAGATACACTATCCGAGTGCTTAAGAATCGGTGACGATAAAGACTGAAGCCCGGTTGTTTGAAAGTAGTAGGCACGTACAAAAATAATGACCCCTGAAAAAGTTTACAAAGCAGATTTCGCATTTAGGTTTCTGAAATTTAGTGTGACTGTGTGGATACAGATAGGTTAAGTGAGTAGGGTTGAGGAATGTATCTCGTTTGTATGTCCTTTAGACTACGGCCACACTAAACACGATATGCTCGGAGGGTAGCAGGGAGCGTCTTGCGGATCGGATTTACTGTGAGTGCTCAAGCAGTGTGCTGGCCACAAGTCTAATGCCCATTTTTATTACATTCGAACATGATGAAAAGTTTCCTCTGAGTCTTTGGGAATTCCTATGACTCCGAAATCATCAATATCTCAAGGAAGCGCCAAATCCCCTTTCATCCAGTAGGTAATCTCAGATTGATGAATGATCAGATTAATTAGGATGGCATGGGGAGTCATCCTTATACGGGAATGTTGCTCATACTTCAATGTGGTTTGCCTTCAGCTGAGTATGCAACAGTGATTGATTACTAGATATCATTTGGAAAAATACTATCTCCGTCTTGTTTATGTTTTTTTTGGAGTGCTGTAGGCTACATGATAAGAATAACTGATTTTCATGTAGACAAAAATGGTGTACACTTTGTAAGTTATTACTTGAGTCAGAGACCATTTCTTAAGCTACAAGAATAGGAGAACGGGGAGATAAGGCGAACCTACTTGAAAAAATGAATGACATGGTTTTAATTAGTTTCTATATTAAGCAATGAGAGAAAAACTGTTAAAGTTATTGCACTCTGCTTTCCATTTCCGTGAGGGATTACCTTTTTGGGGTCGTCCATTACTGTCGTTAGTCTTAAATTCCAGCATGATTTAGTGATCCTCGGGCTAAAGTTTGAGACAATGATTATCTAATCATGACCATGTTAGTCCTTAGCCCTTAAAGAAAGTCTGCACTGTTAAAAAGTACGAACATAATAATCCACACGTACAACCTGTATACACAGGATGTCATTATTATTCTTAGCAAGCCTCCTGTGTATCTATCTGAAGAACCTTCAAGTTTAATATCTTTTGTTCATTTGAATATAAATGCTAATGTAACCATCTACCGCTTTTGAATTTGTAACTATGGTGTTGCACGTGTAAATTCATTGTTAGATTTTGTTTTATTGTTTTCATGGATTAGAGGAAATTGTTGCTGGTTGTCAAGAGATTATTTTTGGGAAGGAGAGAGAATCTGAAGTTAATCTCTCATATGTTGGAGTGAACTGCGATTTCTATATACAATGAACGAGCTTGCCGTTAGCTATGAGGGAAAGATACACAGTGTTTCAAGTAAGGTTTTTAATTCCATTTTGACTTAAAATGCCTTCGATCATGCTACGAGAAATTCGTGATATTCTTTTAATGCCAATTTTTATTTTAGGTGTATTTTTAGCTCTCGTTTCATCGGTGTGTGGAGCTAATAATGTGATTCGGTAATTTTATGTTTTTAGAAATATGTCATGGTTTCATGTAATTGCATAATGATAGCTATTCACATGGTCAGTGCTTGTATGATAAGAGTTTTTTGCTTTTAAGAAAGAAATTGCTTCTTGCTATTTAGTTACTTATATTTATTTTTGTTTTTCTGCAATGTAACATCTGTTTCTCTGCATCTCTTGTGTGTGTGTGTGTGTGTGTGTGTGTGTGTGTGTGTGTGTGTGTTGTGTGTGTGTGTGTGTGTGTGTATTTTATTTCTAAATAAAATTAGCTTATATACTGCATCAGAGAAAAAAAATTATTTACTCCTTTACTTCAGAAATTTTATATCAGACATAAAATTTATAGAGATAGTATGTAACATCGGCATTGGAAACCCCCCCCCCCCCCCTCGCTCTCTCTCTCTCTCTCTCTCTCTCTCTCTCTCTCTCTCTCTCTCTCTCTCTCTCTCTCTCTCTCTCTCTCTCTCTCTCTCTCTCTTCCATACATCTATATATCTATCTACCTCTATCTATCTATTTATCTCTTTATCTGTCTGTCAATCTATCCCTTGTATACCCTGTCTGAAACGTTTTCGTGTGTACATTTTATACCTTAAATTAATGATGTCACTGGAGAATCCTTTATAAAATCTGGGTGTTCCGGAAAATAAACCTATTCGTTTTACAAGAAAATAGAACTCATTTTTTAGAATCATTAATTTTTTCTGGAAATAATCACATTCAGATCGGAAAGTGGTGCTTTCCTTTTCTTGAGTGACTAATCATTGTACTGCAGATTAATTTCCAACTCCTCCTGAAGAAGAGGCTCCTAGAATCCCAGGTCACAATTCTTCCCAAACGATACCAGTCCTCCTTGATACTCTCCCCATTTCGAACTTTTCATAGTGGTAATGATTTAAGCGTTTCTCAGACTGCTCACACCTCAAGAACTAATTATATTCAGATGGGATTAGGCTAAATATAAAAAAGTATTTTCTTTAATGTTAGTATGTGATCGGTTTTATACCTGTGCAATGCTGATATTGAATTTAATTTTGGTATATTATTAATAGAGAGATAGATAGATACTACATAGCTAGATAATAAGATAGATGTACAGCGTACGCAGAGCACAGAGTATATTTTTTCCCAGTCTGAAGTATCTCCCCTAAGATTTAAAATTCCTCTCCTGGGATTCAATCACACAACGTTTGAGAATCACTCTCCTAAAATAATCTCGCTTATTACGCAAGAAGAGCCTTTAAAAAAATCAATATCTTGTCTTAAAAATTACTACTCTCTAGATTGCAGCATAGGAAAGATAAAATGGATGTAAGATCACTGTTTATTAACCTATATATAGAATTTGCTGACACCTGTATATTATGATTACAGTAGCATATATATGCATGATAAAGATAGTATGGTAGGCTACTTAAACTCCTCTGTATATTGCTCTACTATATTTCCGTGACTACACTAAACTCATATATTGCATTTCTGAAATGTCCACAATATCACAAAGAAATCTAGAAGTACGGTTCTTACTTAGAGTTTTTTTTTTTGCACTAGCAATGACCTTCGTGCGTGTTGATATATGTGACGCCTCAATATAGAACCAACCCATATTATGCAGCATTGAAGAATGTTTCAACATCCCTTAGTGTGTATATGATAATATAAATTGGAGGCCATAGAACTTCAAGAGTCTTACTTGATGTCATGGGCTTAAGAATCTCAGGCGAACTTACTCAGAAATAATAAAATAACCTTTGCAGTAAACATTTTTGTTTCCACGTGGAAGCTTCATGTCGTGTAAAATATCTCATATAAATTTATGTGTTTGTAGTAAACGAGTAAAATGTCTCTTTTGATTATCATGACATCTAGGTCCTTCGTAGCAGCTTTTGAAATATGTTAGTAATTATTCAAGTGTCAGGATCTTGGGTATTCCTCAGTACTTGGTGTAAATGCTAGCAGTATTCCCAGTCTTTGTGATTTGGTGGTCTGCATTCGACTGGACACGGGGTCTCAACATTATCCCCCATGAAAAGTTCTCTGTAACTTCGCATTCCTACGAAGGTGAGGTTTACTCTCTTGCTTGGAAAAGGTAATGATCCAGGAAAGAGCTCACAAAGATATGAGTCATGCATTATTACGTCTTTTTTAACCACTGGCCACATATACTCCTGCAATAGATCAGAATTAAGATAATTTGAGAATGCTTATAGATATATGCCTAGCAGTTCACTAAAATAAATGATAAATATAAACCGTCTTTTTAGAATAGACAAAATATAAATGAGCAGATGATTACTGTTGCATTGAGAATCTCTTACAGTATTCAAATGAAAATTGCTGCTATATATGTAACAAGCGTTTTTAACCCTTTCTGGGTCCGTTCAGATTATGTACCTGAAGTATTTGTTGGTCCACTTTTTCATGAGTTGTATGTTCTATAAGGTTCTTTCTTATATCTTGCAAGAGGCGAAATGGTTTTGCATTGCATCCACCCCACATTCCTCCCATCATAGACACCCTATGGTTGTAGTGATCCCTCATCACATGGAAACACTGACAGTTGAATGTTAATCAGTATATATTCAAAGTTCAGAGTGATGCATTTGTATTTTTTTCTTATGGGAAGGGGTAAGTGACCTTAGAGGAGAAGGAGACATAGACTAGTTTATTATTCTTGAATCCAGAAATGAAATTTTATGAAATCAGAAAGTAATTAACATCATGGTGTTTATGGTTAGTATACACTAGTAATTTTCACAACTGGTTTGTTATCATATATTTCTTTTCATTATGGGGGATTTGTATATTTGCCCCCCCCCTAAGAGAGGGGTTCATATATATTAGGCTGATGGTACTAATTTAAACTGTGTGAAAGCATAAAATCTTGACAAGACCTTCCCAGAATGAAACCATTCCTGAACTGCATCTAGTTCTCTTTGTATGATGGGTGAATCGGTATCCCTGACAATGTATTGGTCCACTAGTGCATCACCAACTACCATGAACCTCCAAGCTGTTCCACCACTATCACTGATGTCGCCAATCCCTGCCAACGAAAAGTTACACTCTTTTTCTAGATTTACAAGGAAAGCATTGTTATATATGGAAAAATTTAATTTCCACTTACTCTTTAAAGCTAAAAGCGAAATATCAAACCATTTAAAGGCATTATATTGAAGCAATGGCTTATAGAGAGTTTTGCGAATGGTAAGCTACTGAAGAACCTATGATTAAAAATAACGTAAATATATTATTCCTAAAAGAGGAAAGGTTATCTTAATGTGTATATTGCAACTGATCATGATCAATTAAGTTCCAAAGTATCCTTTTTTTATTCGTGCTGATAACTGATTAACAAATCACCTGGAATCGCCTTCACATCGCAAAGATCCAGATGTTGGTTGTCACATGCGACAGAACATGCCCATTCTCGAACATCCTCTGATGTTAAATCTAGGTACACTCGTACTGTCCATTCTTTATAGGCTTCCTTGACACGTGGTAACTGTTTTAAGAAGCCTTCGTAATATTCGCTTGGGAAGGAGCCATACAAGGAGTAACTGACAACCTTTTCAAATGAACATTAAAAAGTCACTTAGTCATAATAATTGTGGTTTTATATTAGTATAGATTGTGTAGGCATGGTAGGTGCAATGTTGTAGCAGAGGAACGACTGTACATTAGCTAATCATTTTGCAAGTGACACATTTAGTAATTTCTGAAGTTTGCATTTATTGAAATACTGAGATAATCACCTTCTGTCCTGGGCCTCTAGCTGTGGATAAGTCACTACAACTGGACTGCAAAATAATGCTTGAATCACTCGGTATGGAAGGACTTAATTTCTCTTCCTTCACATGCAAGAGTCTACTGCAATTGCATGGATGCACTGCGATTTTTCGCAGTGTCTTTACGGAAGGTAGATTCGATCTGCAAAGATGAGCTATCGACAAGGCAGTAACGACGGCTACTGAAAATATGACTGGATTCTTTTTCATTCTGTCAAATCATTTCTACAAAGAGAGAATAAAAATCACTTTGCCATTATAGTAGGAGCCTTTTATAGCAGAATCTAAAACAATTAATATTAGTTAAAAAAAAACTAGTGTATGCCTATTCTTATAGAAATTAACTTGTATATAAAAATTCCAGGTTCCTCACTCACATAGTACTGATGGTGTAAAAGTACCCAATTAAAAGCCCTAGATAATATTTTACTTATCGAAATTATCCCCATTACGAACAGAATGAACATCTCTATATGACTTTAGTATACCTTAATTTCTACTCTTGTTAGTACCATCATTTGCTGCCAGAGACGTGAATCTGTTAGTCGTTTTGAGAGTAAAGCGATGCTACATACACATCGCGTGTTGAAGGTGGTCATGCAATAGTGTAGGTTAATTTAGAAACGTCAATACTACCTCAATGTGTCTTGGCAGACTTTGTACAATCGCATGTTATATACTGGAGTTTCTCTCCCTTAGTAAGGGCATGCACTCAGGGTAACGATTACATCTGCCAAAACAAGTCCTTCGTAAGAAGGCAACCGTCCTAGCCTTTAGTAGAAAAGGGAGTTCGTGACGTAAAACCGAATCCATCCAATCTCTCCCTCTCATGATTCTGTTCGGGTAAATCTTATTGTTTATCGTCGATAAATGAATATTAAAAGAATGGTTGATAGATAGGTATCGAAAGCATCTTTAAGTGTAAAACATTTCACATTTTTTATGTAATTAATTTTTTATTTTCATTGAACATTATGGCTTGTATATGTTTTTTTTTACTTATTTTTTTTTTATTTTTGCGTATATGAAATGAGATACTGTGTTCCTCGTTCAGTCATTACTTAGTAGTTTACTTATAATAACTGAACGTTACTTAAAGTGTAAAATATAAAGCTAATACCATTATAACTGGATGACAAGTACTCATTATATTAGATTGAATGAACGTATTTCTTAAGCATCTTTTCTGACTATACTTTCTGTACTGTTTTTAATGCGCAACGGAAGCTGTAATGGCCTAAAGGGGGGGTGGTTTACACGGTCAAACGGTTCGTCGAACGCGGTTCGACAGACAAGTGTTTGAAGTGATGCTCGAACGTGTGAACGGGGTATTTGGTTGTCGAACACGTTCGACAAACGTGTTCGACAACCAAATACCCCGTTCACACGTTCGAACATCACTTCAAACACTTGTCTGTCGAACCGCGTTCGACTAACCGTTTGATCGTGTAAACCGCCCTTTAATACGCCACAGAAACTGAACTCATTTTGTATGGTACAATTTGCACATTTTATTTTAGTAACTCGATTTCAATAACAATACCATTTGTAATTATGTGATGCACTAGCTATTTTGATCAGAATCCCATTAATACTTTTTTAAAGTGATCCACTTATTAACTTTAAATTAACGTAATAAGTTTGAATTAAGTAAGAGTTCAAATATTCTTGTGTACCGATAGCCAACTCACTTCAAAGCAGCTGCATAGAAGAAGTCTGAATAGGTAAAGAATAAAAAAGAAGCCCTGGTGTAGATTGGAGTGTGGCGATGTTGTTGTTAAGAAGAGTCGGGATGAAGAGGAGAGAGAGGCCGTTTGCCAACTTGATCGTCACTGCCTAAAACGTTTTCAACGTCATCCGAAGAAATATTTTTCGCATTCTTCTCCCTAATCTCAGGGTTCACGTAATACTTCCGAGTTTCACAGCTTGTGAAAATGTATCCGTCGAGTGATCTGTTTATATATATATCCTTACCTACACTGACCTACTTCAGTTACTGGTAAACACCTTCTTGGTGGTGTCTTGATGTGCTGTGAAGAACTGCTTCATACATAGTGTTGATCTGAATTATTTAAAAAGGTAGTGTATATAGTTTTTTTTTTATTTCTTTGGAATTCGAAATGCTAATATTCTCTGTTTTTATAGCATTGTTAATTATTGTTTTCCTCATGTACCGATATCTTTGCCAAATATCAGTAATATGAAGTCACTGTGTAAAAAAAAAAAAAAAAAAAAAAAAAAAATATATATATATATATATATATATATATATATATATATATATATATATATATATATATATATATATATATATATATATATATATATATATATATATATATATATATATATATATATATATATATATATATATATATATATATATATATATATATATATATAAACGCTCAAACACGTAAGCAGGACCACGTTTAGAACAAGTACGTCAAATTTCTTTAGGTTATGTGAACGCCAGCTCTTCGTTACGACATATCGGTTCTCGTAATACTTTCAGGTATATTTCCAAATCCACGGAAAAACAATAACTTAATAAATAAAACACTCACACAACACCTTTCCGTTTGAGCAACTATCAAAAACGTGTTGTCGATGCCAAGTCTCATGGAGTTGTGTTGGCTGTCTTTCCGTTGGCACTGTGTCTTCATGCCAGATTATGCTAGACATGCGGTAATAACCGCGCCTGATATCCATGTTTGCACATTCTAAATGAATAGATATTTTAATATATTATTTATTCGTGAATATATTTTTATTCACATATTAATATTACTTTATTGATCGATAATACATACCTCATTTGCTCTTTCCTGTTGCTTGTGAAGACTGCTGTTATTTGTGTGTATATATATACATACATGCATACATGCATATATATATATATATATATATATATATATATATATATATATATATATATATATATATATATATATATATATATACATATATATACATATATATACATATATATATACATATACATATATACATATACATATACATATATACATATACATATACATATATACATATACATATACATATATACATATATATATATATATATATATATATATATATATATATATATATATATATATATATATATATATATATATATATATATATATATATATATATATATCATGTTTACATCACATATTGATTTATCTCCTGCATTCATGTCAGCGTGGAGAAAGTTTAACATTGAAAAATTCTCAACAGCACGAAAAAAAAGTGTGCATGCCATTTAGGCATTGATCGCAAGTAACACGTAAACTTCTTGAGGGGTGTTGTATTTATTTTTTCATATAAGTAAGCCAAAAAGAATTATGAAAAATTTTGTTTTGTAATATAATAAAAAGCTTCGTTATAATTATTGGTCTTTTATGGTATGAATAAACTTTCCTTGTGTGTATATCTGTTGTGATAGGGTGACTAAGTTTATTAGGAAAGATTCCTCGTTTTTGTTGGTTCCCATGATAGTTTTTTTTTTAAATTTTTAATTAACTTTTAGCAGGAGAGAGAGAGAGAGAGAGAGAGAGAGAGAGAGAGAGAGAGAGAGAGAGAGAGAGAGAGGGAGAGAGAGAGAGAGAGAGAGAGAGAGAGAGAGAGAGAGAGAGAGAGAGAGGAGACAATGAAGAAGCCGTTCATGTATTAATTTTGTAATAACCAAGTATACACTCCATTCCCCTTCCTTTTCTTGTATTCCAATTTCTCTTACCTACGAAAGTATGAGATTTTTTATTCATTCACACGCGATGTGTGTATCTTTATACTCTTACGCGGTGTATTTCTGTATATATTCACAAGTTTATGCATTGTTTGTTCAGAACTGCGAGCTACACATTGCTGTATCTCGGCAGTTCTGAAGTGCTCCCGTAAAAACATCTCGTCTCGCTAATTGGCATTTTGGTTTTGGCATTCTCCTCTTGTACTGACAATTTGCAGACCCATCCCACTTCTAATAGCATTCCCATGACAGTAAAATAATGAGTATTGTGGGATTGTACACCCATTTGGCTTGGCAGGTTAGAGTGTTCAGATTGTCTCTTTGGACACTTTAAATGGATGTCTGGGTGGTGGAAGGTGGGAAGATATAAAATCTTCACTGGATGTGGGGTTGGATGAGGGCTAAAAGTTCATCAGATATAAGAACATTAATGTTTATTAATTTGCATTATTTGGATCTAAAGGACATTCGTTTATAAAAGGTGGATATATATCTTGTAGCTTTAGGATCTCAATATTGGTAGTTTCTTTGATGCAAGAAGTGTTATGGAGTTCATTTCAGACTCAAATCTCCCAGCACGCTGTCATGATCAAGGGATATTTAATGTCAAGGTATATTTAAAAAGATTAACTATTATCAACAAATATTCACATAATCTATCCATCTCTTCCTTCCACAGTGTCATTAAAACGTTGCTAATAATAAAGACAAAAATATATGCAAGCTAAACCATTACCATCCATTAAATCTTGGCAGTTAAGTAGCGTAAACCCAAAAATAGAATGACACTGTGACTCAGTGCAAATAAAAGTCACTCTATGAACCAAAGGTGCAAATTGAGCAAGCACAGAGCTTCCAACACCAACCAATACACCAAGTGACCTTCAGATTGAAGATTGGAAGGGGTGGGAGAAGGGTTATCATTTGTCTATTTGTTTTATTTTAAGCCTGCAAAAACGATATTTTATTTCCTTTATATTCTTAGCTTAAAGGCTTCGGCTTGATCACTGTCCCATGAGATAGCGAGTTCGAACTGAAGGCAACTTTGAAACGACTTAGAGCTTCAAAAGCCAACAGAGGGCGTGGACCTTCAAAACCAAAACAGGGCGGAGAGACTGTTCTCTGTTTGTTTTTACATTCAAAGGAATCATAGTTGATATTTTTACGCACATTTCAGATGGGTTAGGGTCTAGTTTGCATGCTTGAGGCAACGAGTTCCTTCCGAGAGGTGAATCATGTAGAACATGTCTTCAGAACCTTCCCTTATAGGAGCATATGGAGTAGATATTGCCGTCCCTAGCGTAGTAGCCACTTAACAATCATAAGGGGGGTACAGACGATCATTATTACTGTCAGTAAAAATACTGACACTATTCTACTGGTGTGAACTACTACGTCCATATGATGGACACACCGACAGTAATAATGACAGTACAGGAAATACTGTCAGTAATATTGATCGTCTGTTTAGCCCTATAGTGAGAACGTCATTAGGTTAAAGGTTAATTCTGTAACTGTGCTCTCACACTTCGATAACAAAAATAAACGTCGTTTCAATAATAATAATAATAATAATAATAATAATAATAATAATAATAATAATAATAATAATAATAATAATAATAATAATAATAATAATAATAATAATAATAATAATAATAATAATAATAATAATAATAATAATAATAATAATAATAATAATAATAATAATAATAATAATTGTAATAATTGTAATAATTGTAATAATTGTAATAATTGTAATAATAGTAATAATAGTAATAATAATAATAATAATAATAATAATAATAATAATAATAATAATAATAATAATAATAATATATTCACACCATTTTCTGAGTATATATTAATTTGTTTGTGCATGTACCCCAGCCTGTGCGCTTAGTTTCATGTGTGTGTGTATATATATATATATATATATATATATATATATATATATATATATATATATATATATATATATATATATATATATATATAAACCGTAATTAATGTTCAGATCAGAGCTCATGCTTAATATCACGGTGATATATTAATCTATTTTCGCTCATTTTCCCTCAGTTATAAGAGAAGTAATTTTAAAAAGGACGTTTTTAGCCTTTTCATTAAATTTTTCATTTCTTTATTTATAATTTCAGATTTATTTTTGTACTAAAATTATATATATATATATATATATATATATATATATATATATATATATATATATATATATATATATATAATATTATTCTTTTATTATAAATACTTCAATTTACTTATTCTTTTACAACAGGTTTTCCTTGTCAATATGTTTTCTTAGGCATATGTCGCAAGTGTTCCTCTCTCTCTCTCTCTCTCTCTCTCTCTCTCTCTCTCTCTCTCTCTCTCTCTCTCTCTCTCTCTCTCTCTCTCTCTCTCTCTCTCTCTCTCTCTCTCTCTCTCTCTCTCTCTCTCTCTCTCTCTCTCTCTCTCTCTCTCTCTCTCTCTCTCTCTCATTTTCTTGCTCTATAAGATTTTACCAATTGCATTTTTATTCCTTCCATTTTGTTAACTATTATTATTTTCAACCTGTTTACTCGTTTTACATAATGTTCTTTTTTTTTATATTGTTCCCACTCTTTACTTTACCACCCACTCCCTTCTCTTTCTCTCTCCATCCTTTTACTGCTATATTTTTCTTTTCATCCCTTCCAGTATTGTGTTTACCAAATTTTTTTTTTTATTCTCTAAGTTTTTTTTCCTTATTTTCTTGTAACTTTTACCTCATCGTTTATTTCCCTATATGAATTACCTCATTTCTCTCTTCTTTCTGTCTCTCAAGTTGTCCTGTCTTCCCTCTGTCTCAGAGTATTTCCCGTTTCTCTTTTCTTCCTGTCTCAATTTTTCCTGTCTTCCTTCTGTCTCAGAGTATTTCCTTCTGGATCTCAGCACTTCTTTTTCCTTTCTTTGCACTTCATTCTAACTCTTTCCAATCCTCTCTTTATTCTTTTAGTTTTTCCTTCTGTCTCCTTCCCCTTCCTGTCATTTTTCTGTATCATACCTCATACATTCCTCCTTCTGTCCCTTACCTCTTCGTTCTTTCCCTCTGTCACTCAGCTCTCTTCCTCCTTAACGCCTAGGCATTCCTCTTTAGCGGCTATATTCTATATATCTTTCATCATCTTTCCTTCTTTCCATCTCGTATATCTTCTTTTTCTTGCTTTGATTGTGTCTTCCCTTCCATTAAACTCTCTCTTTTTTTTCTTCCAATTACTTGATGCTTCTCTATATTACCTCTTCATTTCTTCATTTTTCGTTTATTTTCCTTTTTCGTTTGTTCATTCTTGTGTTCTTTTACCCTTTCCATTTTTCTGTCTTCTTCCTATTTTTTTTAATTCATTCTGTAACCTTTCTTCTATTTGTTAACTCTTCCTTTCTTTGGTTTACTTATATCTTTCCTTTTTCTTACCTTATTTTATCTCTTACCTTGACCTTTCTTATGTATACTTTTTGTCCTTCCCCCTCTCTATATCTAACCTTTTCCTTTTTGATGCCTACTATTGTCCTTTTCTTCTTTCTATCTCTTGTTTCTGCTTATTTTTTTATTTTTTCTTCATTCCTTCCTCTTCCTTCTTTTTGTTACCTCTTCAATTCTTCATTCTACTTCTGTCCTCTCTCTCCCTCATTCTCTCTTTTATCTCTTCCCTCTTCGTTGAGTTAGCTTGTTATCCACCTGAATGTCAAGTTCTTCTCCCTCTTGCTGTCTATCCAAGGTTGTTTGTCCCGAGATCTAATTGTTTCTGTTAAGGTCCAACATGACAAAGCCTTTAGCCGCTGTCATTGCATGATCACCACTGGGACGAAGGGAACAGAAATTATTCAGTCATCTTTTATTAGAAACTCAAATAGCTATGTTTTTGAAATCTTCAGCAGCATATATTAGCATATAGGGTTGACTGCAATGAGATACATAAATTACCTTGCAAAAGCTTTATTGGTCAATTGTAAATTATTAATCATCATCAATTTTACTTTGCAAGAACAACAGCATACCCAGCCTAGCTTCTCCTCTTTGTAATTTTTTTTCCCAAGAATCTTGAGAGTGAGAGTTTGTGAATATCCTGCTCCACTATCCCCTTTAGTGGCTTCCTAAAAAAAAAAAAAAAAAACACACACACACACACACACACACACACACACACACACACACACACACACACACACACACACACACACACACCCACACACACACACACACACACACACACACACACACACACACACACACACACACACACACACACACACACACACACACACACACACACACACACACACACACACACACACACACACACACACACACACACACACACACACACACACACACACACACACACACACACACACACACACACACACACACACACACACACACCACACACACACACACACACACACACACACACACACACACACACACACACACACACACACACACACACACACACACACACACACACACACACACACACACACACACACACACACACACACACACACACACACACACACACACACACACACACACACACACACACACACACACACACACACACACACACACACACACACACACACACACACACACACACACACACACACACACACACACACACACACACACACACACACACACACACACACACACACACACACACACACACACACACACACACACACACACACACACACACACACACACACACACACACACACACACACACACACACACACACACACACACACACACACACACACACACACACACACACACACACACACACACACACACACACACACACACACACACACACACACACACACACACACACACACACACACACACACACACACACACACACACACACACACACACACACACACACACACACACACACACACACACACACACACACACACACACACACACACACACACACACACACACACACACACACACACACACACACACACACACACACACACACACACACACACACACACACACACACACACACACACACACACACACACACACACACACACACACACACACACACACACACACACACACACACACACACACACACACACACACACACACACACACACACACACACACACACACACACACACACACACACACACACACACACACACACACACACACACACACACACACACACACACACACACACACACACACACACACACACACACACACACACACACACACACACACACACACACACACACACACACACACACACACACACACACACACACACACACACACACACACACACACACACACACACACACACACACACACACACACACACACACACACACACACACACACACACACACACACACACACACACACACACACACACACACACACACACACACACACACACACACACACACATGTGCTTAAAAAATGCGCAAACACAATATCAGTGGCACTAAGTATCATATTTAAGGAGTCATTGGAGTCGGGGGAGATTCCAAGATGCTGGAAACAAGCAAATGTGATACCTATCTTCAAAAAGGGAAGGAGGGATACGGCTCTGAACTATAGACCAGTTTCCTTGACCAGCATAGTTTGCAAACTTATGGAGAAACTACTAAGGAAACATATCTCTCTTCACTTGGAATCCTTCAACTTTTTGTCAGTGAGGCAACATGGCTTCAGAGAAGGAAGATCAACAGTAACAAACTTATTAGAATTTTATGATGAGGTAAGCCAAATCTTACAGGAAAGAGAGGGCTGGGCAGATTGCATATTCCTAGACTTCCAGAAAGCGTTTGACACTGTTCCACATGGGAGACTTATTAGGAAGCTGCAATCAATGGCTAGAATAGGTGGAAATGTCTTGGAATGGATAAAAACTTACTTAGAAGGAAGGGAACAGAGGGTTAGAGTAAGACACTCAGTGTCTGAATGGAGAAGAGTTAGTAGTGGAGTTCCACAGGGTTCAGTTTTAGGGCCACTTTTGTTCCTTGTATATGTAAATGACCTACCAGAGTCAGTAAATTCATTCATGAATATGTTTGCAGATGATGCAAAGATTGTGAAGAAAGTAAAAAACGAGAACAATGGTAGAGAACTTCAGGAGGATCTAAATAATCTGCATGAGTGGTCAGAAAAGTGGCTAATGAAATTCAATACTTCAAAATGTAAGGTAATGAGAATGGGTACAAGTGCAAGAAGGCCCAAGCTTGACTACTCGGTGGCTGGAGTACAACTTCAGGAGACAGAAAATGAGAGAGATCTAGGAGTAAACATATTGGCAGATTTGTCTCCAGAAATACATATAAATGGCGTAGTAAGGGCAGCATATGCATTCTTATCAAATGTAAGGGTAGCCTTCAGGCACATGGACAAGGAAATGTTCAGAAATATTTATGTAACCTATGTGAGGCCAAAACTCGAATATGCAGCCCCCTTTTGGAATCCGCACTTGAAAAAGCACATAGCTAAGCTTGAAAAAGTTCAAAGACATGCCACGAAACTGGTGCCAGAAATACGCAATCTCGGTTATGATGAGAGGCTGAGGGAATTAGACTTGCCATCACTCGAAGCTAGAAGAGTAAGGGGGGATATGGTGACAGTCTTTAAATTCCTTCATGGTTATGATAGAGTGGATAGGGATCGATATTTCGATATGGCTGGCTCTAGAACTAGAGGTCATAGTTTGAAGCTTCGGAAGAAAACTTGTTTGCAGGATGTAAGGAAATACTTTTTCAGTGTAAGAGTAGTTGATAATTGGAATTCGCTAAGCGAGGAGGTAGTTAATGCTACCTCAATCCATAGTTTTAAGGACAGGTATGATAAGTATCACGAAGTCTAAAAATGGAACCGATGAGGAGACGGGAAGATACGAGCTTTGGGCTCTTTCCCGTAAACACAATTAGGTAATCACAATTAGGTAATCACACACACACACACACACACACACACACACACACACACACACACACAGATAATACTGGAATGCAACAGCAGAATTCGTGATTCCCCACCCACGTGATATCCCATTTCTTCACTTCGTCATACTAGGGTGGATTTCTTTCTCCCCAACTACTAAGGATATCCCTTTTAGTCATTCCACGAATGAATAAAGTGCAGAAGCAGAAGGGTGGCAGTCTCTCCTACATCAGTAAGAAATAACTTACAGTGTTGCTTTAGAATTTAAGACATTAAACCGTGAACGTAAGGCTGTTTTAGAAACACTCATCTACACTTGTATATGATGTCAATTCACTATGCTTATTTGCTTTATTTCCCAGTATAGCTTGCATACTGTTATCTTCAGCAGAATAAAGAGGAAATACATACACCTAAAACACATTAAGTTCAGTATTAAGTTTATTCATGGATGTGCTAACATACATAATTTTATTTTCATCTCCAGCTCAGCGTTTCTTTCCTCCTTTTATTATGTATTCGTTTATTTCTTACTGTAAATTGAATATCAAATGTTTATAAGTTTTGGATGACCTAAATTTCTTCATGCTCTTGAAGGGCAATTGGAGAGGCCCTCCTCCCCCCTCACCCATCAGGATCCTTGTATTCCCACTGTAACAGCAAGAACAGCCTTTGGAATGGGAATGGGAATGGATGCTATATACAGTTAGCTGAGATTAGTACGATACCTAATGGCTAGTAGTTCCTATTCTAACGGGTTAGAATAGCACACTGAGGATTCTTCGATAAGGAGATTGGTCTCCAAGTGGTCGTGCTATAAGGGTTGATATGCTTTGCCGTGGTACTTTTCCTGGCTGCGTCCTCGTCGATTTTGTCATTCTATTGATTTAAATTATTATTAATTATTATTATTAATTATTATTATTATTATTATTACTTATTATTATTATTATTATTACTTATTATTATTATTATTATTATTATTATTATTAATTATTATTATTATTATTATTAATTATTATTATTATTATTATTAATTATTATTATTATTATTATTAATTATTATTATTATTATTATTAATTATTATTATTATTATTATTAATTATTATTATTATTATTATTAATTATTATTATTATTATTAATTATTATTATTATTATTAATTATTATTATTATTATTAATTATTATTATTATTATTATTATTATTATTATTATTATTATTATTATTATTATTATTATTATTATTATTATTATTATTATTATTATTATTATTATTATTATTATTATTATTATTATTATTATTATTATTATTATTATTATTATTATTATTATTATTATTATTATTATTATTATTATTATTATTATTATTATTATTATTATTATTATTATTATTATTATTATTATTATTATTATTATTATTATTATTATTATTATTATTATTATTATTATTATTATTATTATTATTATTATTATTATTATTATTATTATTATTATTATTATTATTATTATTATTATTATTATTATTATTATTATTATTATTATTATTATTATTATTATTATTATTATTATTATTATTATTATTATTATTATTATTATTATTATTATTATTATTATTATTATTATTATTATTATTATTATTATTATTAGTATTAGTATTAGTATTAGTATTAGTATTAGTATTAGTATTAGTATTAGTATTAGTATTAGTATTAGTATTAGTATTAGTATTAGTATTAGTATTAGTATTAGTATTAGTATTAGTATTAGTATTAGTATTAGTATTAGTATTAGTATTAGTATTAGTATTAGTATTAGTATTAGTATTAGTATTAGTATTAGTATTAGTATTAGTATTAGTATTAGTATTAGTATTAGTATTAGTATTAGTATTAGTATTAGTATTAGTATTAGTATTAGTATTAGTATTAGTATTAGTATTAGTATTAGTATTAGTATTAGTATTAGTATTAGTATTAGTATTAGTATTAGTATTAGTATTATTATTAGTATTAGTATTAGTATTAGTATTAGTATTAGTATTAGTATTAGTATTAGTATTAGTATTAGTATTAGTATTAGTATTAGTATTAGTATTAGTATTAGTATTAGTATTAGTATTAGTATTAGTATTAGTATTAGTATTAGTATTAGTATTAGTATTATTAGTATTATTAGTATTATTAGTATTATTAGTATTATTAGTATTATTAGTATTATTAGTATTATTAGTATTATTAGTATTATTAGTATTATTAGTATTATTAGTATTATTAGTATTATTAGTATTATTAGTATTATTAGTATTATTAGTATTATTAGTATTATTAGCATTATTAGTATTATTAGTATTATTAGTATTATTAGTATTATTAGTATTAGTATTATTAGTATTAGTATTAGTATTAGTATTAGTATTAGTATTAGTATTAGTATTAGTATTAGTATTAGTATTAGTATTAGTATTAGTATTAGTATTAGTATTAGTATTAGTATTAGTATTAGTATTATTATTATTATTATTATTATTATTATTATTATTATTATTAGTATTATTATTAGTATTAGTATTAGTATTAGTATTAGTATTAGTATTAGTATTAGTATTAGTATTAGTATTAGTATTAGTATTAGTATTAGTATTAGTATTAGTATTAGTATTATCATTATTATCATTATTATCATTATTATCATTATAATCATTATAATCATTATAATCATTATAATCATTATAATCATCATTATTGTTATTATTGTCATTATTGTCATTATTATCATTATTATTATCATTATTATTATCATTATTATTATCATTATTATTATCATTATTATTATTATTATTATTATTATTATTATTATTATTATTATTATTATTATTATTATTATTATTATTATTATTTTAGCCACGGTATTTGTTGCCAACCTACTTTGAGGTCTACTGGTTGTCGTTGTTTAATAGTTGGGGAGGTATTTTTGCCTTATTAAATAATTGTAATCAACCAATAATAATAGTAACAATGATAATATTAATAATTCCTCTCCTCACGATGGCTTCCCCACCAGATGAGGTATATAAACCAGCTCCAATGGTAGCCTAAATAAAAAAAAAATGATGCTCAAAATAATTAAAATTGTCCACAGTATCTAATTTATACTGTACATTATGTAACTGTGGAGGCCTCATTTCTGTAACGTACATACTATGTACTTTAATGAGCTTTTAACTGTGAATTTAAAATGAATGGGAAAAAACTTGATCTGATTTACATAATTCATGACCTTCAGGGATTCCTGATTTGCTAACCGGGTATTTCAGTTGCTAATTCCCTTGCTTATTAGACATGCACCATTGGTTTGTTTGAATCCTAAATAAAGATTAGCATATTCATCCACCCTACTGCTCTATATAGCTACCTTGCCTTTTCTCTGTTGCTAATAATGTCTTATGCATAATACTGCCACCTTTTAGCTCGAGCATATTGCTAACGTCCTTTTTTTACACATTTGCTCGTGGGTTACAGTAGTAAGAGGCTGCAGTTCCGTCTTAAACATAGTAGTACGTTTAAGTGTACTCTGATATAGGTTGGTTTTAAGCACAACTTGTGAAATATTTGTAAATTATATTTAAGGGGCATTAGTTCTCTTTTCTGTGTAAAATTGTAGCTGTTGTTCGAATTGTAGTGACTATGACTAGCCTTTAATAGAAGAGCGTGTGCGAGTTGGGAATGGTGAAAATGAGTTGTTTCAGGTGAATGTGGGATTGCATCAAGGATGTGTAGTGTTGCCGTGGTTGTTCAATTTGCACATGGATGGAGTGGTAATAGAAGAGAATTAAAGAGTGCTAGGCAAAGGCTTGGAAATTTGTTTGTGAGAATGGAGGGTTATGAAATATGAATTAATTACTATTTGTAGATGGCATGGCACTGCTGATTCTGAGGAGGAACTGAAGCAGTTGGTGACTGAATTTGCAAGGGTGTATGAGAGGAAGACATTGTAGGTAAATGTTGATGAAAGTAAAGTCGTGAAGTATGCGGAGTGTCGATTTAAGCAGGTTGAATATGAGAGTGAATAGGAAGACTATTGAAGAAGGGAAGGGGGCAAGACTACTTCCTCTGTGTTCCCCTGCATGTCGTTAAAGTCGACTAAATAGGGCAGAGCAAGGGGGCTGGGAATCCCCTCCTCTGCCATTTCTTCCCGCAAAGAGTGAGAGTATTTTACTTTGACTCAGCCACCCCCCTCATAAGGGGAAAAATGGCTGATGTATATAGGTAGATTGAAGAAGTTGACATTTTTAAGTATCTGGAATCGGATGTAGCAGTGAATGGACGAGTGAGTGTGGAGGCGAGTGTAGAATGAAGAAAACAAGTAAATATATACGTAGAATAAAAAAGTATAATGAGAAATTGGCATCTAGTGGTGAATGCCAAGAATTAAAAGCATAACGAGAAATTGGCATCTTGGGATGAATGCCAAGAATTAAAAGCATAATGAGAAATTGGCATCTAGGGATGAATGCCAAGAAGTTATATGAAGGGGTCATTGTGTCTCCTGCATTATATGGAACAGAAACTTGGCAAGCAAAATAGGATGAAAAGAACAAACCAAATATAATGCAGATGAGATACTTGAGAAGTATGATAGCTATGTCAAGATGGAGCTAAAAATGAGCAGGTGAGGCGATGAGTGGGTGTTGGAAGAAAGCGAGAAATTAGGAGGTGATGTAATGAATGTGTTGGAAAAAACTGTATAATAAATTAGATTAGATAGTGCTCAGATGGTTTGGAAATATGGAATGAGTGACGAAGGAACGACTAGAAAAAACTGTGTGGAGAACAGAAATAAGTGGAATAAGGCCAGAAAGTAGACCTAAAATTAGACAGATGGATGGGGTGTCTAGAACACTGGATGCATGTGGTATGTCATTGCATCAGGAAGAGAGAGTGAAATAGATGAGTAGAGAGGCATTGTTAAAAGATTATTTGGGGCAATGGGATTTGCATCAACTTCTCGTGTTGTAAACTGGGATGGGTGGATGTGGAGAGTGTTGACATGAGATGAGGTTATGGGAATAAACCAAATACAGCTGTAGTGTCTCTGAACAGAAGGTCTTTCCTCAATTACCCTATGGGTGACTAAACCGCGTGGTGGTGGAGGAATGTGATAACTTTTATCTTCAAAAAGCTAAAAGGAGTGATTTGAGTTGGTTGGCGTCCGATTAATGTGTGCTTTGACTTGGCCACTCCCTTACAAGAGTGCTTGAGGTCCTTTTATATGTATGCATGTATGACAAATAATATTGTATCAATTGGAATAAAGCAACAGAATATCTTTGACGATAAGCTTTTAGATATTAATCTTATCATAACATCATGATGTAATTTCTCAACCAAAATTTGAATCAATAAATTAGCAGTGCGGTTTTTCTTAGCTGCAATAGAAGCAGAGCAAATTAAATCAAACATATAATCAAACAAACAAAAGCAAACATATTTTCTTTCCATTTTACAATGGCTATTCTTTTACAAAACTAAGAGTACACTTATAAGTAGACATGTAATTGAACTAATAAGTAATGGGCTCTGGCGGGCCTCATTGTCCGTTTCTAGATCCTTATTCAAGCATGCATCCAGATACCATGGAAGCTACCAGTGTGTCCATACTCGTAACATAAGAACCCACCCAGTTTCATATTATCAATGAACTTCGCAGCAGTATATTAAGGATGGAAGGAGGGACAACAATGGCTATATTTTTTTCTAAAAGTCCAGAGATCAATATATAATAATACTAATAATTTTGCTATTTTGTCTATTTGCATGTATACTGTATATGACTGCAGCATGCAATTTGGTGACGAATATCCCATGGTTTAACTTACAGTATGCCTATGAAAATAAGTCACATTTTGCCTTTGGCAAATCTTATGCCAATGGAACTGGTTTAAATAATATTCTTTTTGCACCTCTTGTCAAGTCGATGGTTATCGATGCTTACTTTGGATTTTTATTAGTTCTATCTTAATCATTATCAGAACATGCTCACAGTATCTTAATTGTATCTCCAGGTTCCTTCTCGTGAAATAAGGTATTATTATGGAGATATATACTGCTCAATTTATTTCTTCTTGAAGATCTCCGACTAGTAATTGTATATTAGAACCAATTTGATAATAAGGTTATCTCGAGATTGGAGCTGAATTTTGGATAGCAGCTTAAACAGTGTGCTCTTTTCTAGGTCACAAATGGGGAAAGGTGCTTCCTTAACTTTTACATAATATTTAACTTACCCACAAATTATAACAAGTTTAAGCAAAAAGTTATGCTTCCAGTCGGACAAGTGTGTTTCTTCAAGATATAAAATTATGTCCATAAGTGTCACAGGTTACTTTATCCACAACAAACCCATAGGCCATCATCCATAAGAGTACATGTACCTATGTTTAAGCTCTCCTCTTTTACATAATCTATGCAATCATGATACTATTCGAAATTTTATTGCCTCACTAAAACCCGAATACACTGGCCATATTGTGGTATGCTCTCTGTAGTGGTTTTAATTTCTTGTTAACATGGGTTCATCTCCAAATGATGATTGCTTAAGAAGCTCTGGGCTATGTTAAGCTAGTTTTTATGATACTGTCTTTAAATAATAAAATCTCATAGGTAATGCTTTGTGTATTGTTTGAGGTTATACTTCTAAATAGAACCTGCAATTTTTCTTGAACAGCAGTTACATAAGGAGACTAAAAGGTGTATATGTGTAAGGATAGAGTAGCATCTTTATGTGGCATTATGAATTAATTTATGAATTATTATTGTACTGTTGATGTACCGAACTAGTAAAGCATATATAAAAAGTATATATCAAAATATATTTGCATTCATAATTTGAAATGGATTAGCAGTAAATGGAAGAGAACATTTAAGATTCATGCAACTTGAAGGTGGGTCAAATTTGTTAAATTTGTTCCTCCTGACAGGCATGAGCATGGAAACAGGAAGCTTTCCCTGCTGGATTAGGTTACAAAAGCTATATTGTTGGATGAAAAAATGTGGCCAGCTCAAAAGACAGCATATTGTTCCATCAACCTGCTATTAGGAGCTCTGATAGAAGCATTTATGAAAACTTATTGGTGAGGAAGCATGATGACTCATAATATCTAGAAATTAAAAAGACCTGTAGAAGTGGAGGATATGCAGGGCAAGGAATAACCCATTTGGTAATGATTCACTACACTGACAGGTACGTTTATATTATTTAGAGTACAGGAATGCCGTATACCATTCATGCTAACAGGATGGTCACACCTGTAACTAAACTAAGGCAGTCGTATTGCACCATAACAGGCCCATTCTTTCCTCTTCAATCATCTGTTCTGTGGCCAGAAATATATTAAGGGAGGGATTGATTGCTATCCCTTTATGCCTCTTTTCCTTTTTTTTATGTTTGACACTGGGACAGGCAAGAAATCTGCCCTCGACAGGCCCTGGCACCAACAAAAGACTGAGATGAAGAAAAAGTAGAGGTTTGTAGACAAGGCAGAAATAAAAGAATGATACATAAGAGGAAACGGACAGGTTAAAAGAATAGTCGAAGTAATAAAAACCTAGAGATATGGCAGGGTTTGGCCCTGAGATGATGATAGATCCACATTTTGAAGGAAGATAGGTCATAAGAATTAGGAAAGACGGAAGGTCGGACAAATCCGTGATCTACAAATCTCCACACAGTACCTATGAGACGAGGCATCTTGGGGAGTGTTACACGTTCCCGACCGCGGGAGAAGGATGCAACTCGCCAACTAATCAGAGCAGCGATGGAAGTACTTACTATATAGAAGAGAAATGGATGATACCCTACGGCGAAGAGAAAGAGAATCAAGATTAGAAGTAAGAGAAGGAACATTGATAAATCTGTTTGCTTTATATGCAACCTTATGAAGGAGATAACTATAAGAATCTCAGGTTTGCAAGCAGTATTCCAAGCAGGGATGGATGAGACCTTTGTAGATAATCAGTAACTGAAAAGAGGAAAAGTAATGACGAAAACGAAACAGAACCCCCAATTTTTTAGAAGCAGATTTAGAAATTTGGATTGTGTCACCCTCTCCCAAAACAAGTCTAACTGGGTTCCTAATATATTAATATAATTAAGAGGGAAAATTTCAATACTTTCGAAGACAATAAGGCTGTCAGGAGAAGAAGAAGATAAAGAGAGCCAAAAACTATATCTTGGAGGCATTATATGTAACAAAATTTTGTCCCCCACCCAGATACTCTCTGCAAACCGGAGTTAAGTGTTGGAGAAAGAGTGATAAGAGACTGATCATGAGTAGCAGATGAAGGTTTAAGAGAAAAGGTAGAGGAAAAATGAAGAGTAGAATCATTCGTAAAGGGAACACCACTGGTAACTGGGAATGAGCTATTTGAACAACATTGATGTTTTGTATGTTATACCAAGGATTTTAGGCATGTGTGTGTGTGTATATATATGTGTGTGTGTGTATATATGTGTGTGTGTGTATATATATGTGTGTGTGTATGTGGGTGCTTTTGTGTGTGTGTGTGTGTGTGTGTGTGTGTGTGTGTGTGTGTGTGTGTGTGTGTGTGTGTGTGTGTGTGTGTGTGTGTGTGCACGTGGGTGGGTGTTAAGGAGATGTTGTTTAAGGTGAGGTATAGTATGTTAGTGCTCTCACAGTTTGTGAGGAGAGTAACTATGGATTTGACCGGGGTTAATTTGTCTATTGTGGTGAACGGACTGCAGCTGTGTTTGAATATTGATGTGCACTTGTGTTATGTTGCTCTATTTGTAATTGGAGTATGTGTGGTGTGGATAGAGCGTGCATTTACAAGTTAAAGAGTGTGGGAGATAAGATGGATCTTTGAGGAACTTTGTAAAGTTTCTGATATTTGATGAGTCATTGCAAAATGACACATGTGCATACCTACATATGTCTTAGTTGGGCAATATTCCTTTTGGTTTATTGTACATATTTGTGTTGAATTTTTTAATTGTGTGGTTATGACAGCTAATGGTTGCTTTGTCAAGACTGTATGAAGGGTGTTTGTGGAGTGAAATTATCTTATGCCATATTATCAAGAGACTAAAGGAATGTGAAGCATAATAAGTTGCAGTATCAGTTATTTGATGACATTGGAGGGATACAGACTAATGTAATGGGACTAATTTGAAAAAGGAAACTTGAGAATTTTATTAGTTATACCATGCTTTCAGATTTTGGGAACTGTGTTGTGTAAGTAGCTGTAGTTTAATATGATAAATGTATGCCTTGTGATTTCAGGTGCCTAAGGAACATGTTGCTGATTTTTCAGGACCATAGCCAGATGAGTCCTTAAGGCTGTTGATACTGTGCTTAGTGTGATGAATGGTGAAATATATGTAGTCTGGGACTGTAGGGCACTACCTCGTATGTCTCATCATGCGTTGGTTGTCACGGTGTAGATGGAGGTGATTGACATGAAAGAAATGATTGGTGAGGGTATTTGCCTGTTGTCTGTTTGAAGGTATAGTGTCTGTTATTGTGATGATAGTACGCTATTTTGTTTTAACTGTTGGATAGCATAATGCTGTATAGTGGTGTTTTGTAAAATGTGTTGGTGTTTGTTTCGAGATCAAGCTCTTCCATGTAATTATTCCAAATAAATGTTTGTTGTTTTTGTTTACTGTTGATTTTGTGTGTTAACTTCTTGCATTTGTAATGTAGCATCCTGTTTGGGAGTGTGAAGAATGTTTTTGTGCAGCGCATTGTGTGGTGAAGTATTGAATTTCTGGGGTGAAAATGAGGTTGTGTCTTTTCCTGTTAACTAGGGATACATATTGTTTATTTGCCATGGTAGTACTGTTTAGAGTGAAATCTTCCATTTGGCTCTTTCTTAATTGGTGTATGTGTGTATGTGGCCAACTGGAGTGGTTCTCGTTTTGATAGGAGTTGTGATGAAAAAGTGATCAGAAAGTAGGGTTTTGACCAGCTTCCATAATATCATGGGGGTGACTTTTGGTCAACAGATGGTGATGTCTGGAGATGCTGGTAGGACGTGGGCAAGGTACTTAGAATGAAAAACTCTTCCATTTTGCTTTGCATAAATAGACCCTCAGTTTGTGTCGGGGTTGGTAATAACTTAAGCGGTCCTCTAGGCACTGAAGTCACCACCCAGGATGATAATTGGAGTACTGGTGACATTGTATTTGTGGGGTGTACTTGTTGAATACTAACGGGAATGTTTGAAGGGGGATGTGCATATTTGTGATTAAGTCTGATGTGTGGACAGTGCACAGTTGATTGTATTTGTGGTAGTGTCATGTAGGGAGAGAAGGCGAAATATTGTGTACTCTAGTGTCTTTGAGGTTAACAGATTTGTGTACCAGGGTGGTGAGTCCACTGCCGCTGCTGCCAATATGGTCTTGTCTAACGGTAGAGAATATGGAGTGCAGAGTGATAAAATTGAAAGAGGGCAGTAGCCAATGGCATTTAAAAGGAGCAGATTTCATTACAATAGATAAATTAATCTAGTTAATGGATAAAAAAAAGAATCCCCAGGATAGGACCTGATACTGGTAAAAGCTGAATGCTGCTGGAACCAATGAAATTATTCTTCCAAAGACCATTCAATATGGCATTTGAGACTGGTAAAGTGCTGGAGGAATGGAATAAATATCTAATAAGTACAGGTTTTAAAAGTAAGGGAGACCCAAGTAATTGCATCTATTACGTAGGTACCTCTTTCATGACATATCAGAAAGATCTATGACAGACTTGTGGAAAGTTGTGCAATATCATAGAAAATGAATGGTCAAACAGTAGTGTGGTTTTAGACCTGGTCGAAGTACTATTGATCAAGTTTTAGCATTAAAAATTTTATTAATGAAAAGTTTAGAGTATAACATTTTACAGTATGCTTGCTTCCTTGGCTTAGAAAAGGCCTTTGAGAGAAGTCCTAGAACAAAATAATGGAGAAAAATTAGAAAAGGAATGTCACCAAAAATGGCCAAAGCAATAAATTAAAAGCACTTTCAAACATCAATAGAGCAATGTTTGTGGATGAGAAGATAAATTAATATTTAATACGGGCGTAAAGCAGAGTGTTGCCATTCTTGTTTGTTCTGTACATGCATACTTCTTTGGAAAAGGTTAAACAAGTGTGTAAGCAACAAAAAGCTGGGAGCAGATTCAGCAACGTATGTTGGACTGGGACAGAGTACTGAAAGAACACGAGGTCAGGTTGCGAACAACAAAAACCGAGTACGTGATGGATATAAGACAGCAGCTCATGATCAATGAATGGGAGATAAGTTGGTGAAAGATGACCTTATTGAGAACGAAATTGATAATTGAATATGTAAGTATTCCAGGAATGTTGGACTACTTTACTCTTTGGTGAGAGAGGAAATCATCCCTATAAAAGTAAAGTTTCACATGTATGAATCCATATTAAAACCTGTACTGTTATGCGGAAATGAGAAGTGAAATATGGCGGAAAAGTTGAAAAGTAAAGTAAAGGCTGCTGGAACGAAGGTAATTGGGCTAATTTATGGTATTACAAAGAGAAAGGGAGAGGAAACGAAATGGAGACATCAGACATGAGCTGTGAGTGTCCGTAAATTTCAACTGTTGAAGAGAATCAGCTTCGATGGTAAAGGCATGTGCAGTGAATGGTGCTTGAGGGAACACAAAAGACAAATGTTACAGGGGCAACCACCAGGAAAATTACCACGTGCGAGACCAAGTTGACTCAGGAGATACAGTGTTACTCAGGTTGTGGAGACGACTGGCATCGTGATGGAGGAAGCAGATCTTGTGTATCAGGATAGAAAGGAATGAAGAAGAACTATCCAGTTTCTCATGACTGACAGGCTCACTGAGGCCTACCAGGTGTCTGGGCTAGCAAGCTAGTAGTATAAAAAGCAACATGACAAACCTGCTATGTAATAAAATCAAGTTAGATTTAGCCTAACAATGAAATGGAATAGCTACAATATTGTTTCCTTTTTTTAATATCATTCCATGATATGTTGTGGTCTGATAAGCAGTATGCAAAATTTCCAAAATGTGTATCCCATACCGACATTATATAGTAATCATATATATGTTGTGAGCTTATACTGGCGTAAACTTCTTATGATATAATGAAACCTAGATAAAATATTCTGTGTTGCAAACTAAAAGCCAGATAATTCTACAATCTTTTCTTATTTACAAGAAGAATGGTCAGCAAAGTAGGCATATTAAAAAAATGTGTATAATAGTTAGCATGATGAAGTGCACATATTTGCTCATAAAAGTTTAACATACTTTACCTCTCTCTATTAGGTATAATCTCCCCTTTCCTCATTACTATTTATAAACAAGAGTAGCAATCAGAGCCTTTGTTTGATGATAATGTCTCATTTAACAAAGTGCCATGGTAAGTGGGCACTTTGTGTAATGATACATGATGAGGGCAGCATTCATAACAAAGCATTTAATGACATTTAGTGAGTTTCCTCAAGTTACAAATATATTCATGTTGAACATAAATTATCCTAATAGTATTAAAATATCAACCTTGGACACATTGTAGAATTCCATAAAGATCCTAAATTTATGAGATTCTTGTGATTGAGAGAACCCAACGTACACTTGTGTGTATGGAATAATTTTGCATTTCATGATATAAATGAAAAGTTTGTCCCAATTTACATTTTGTGGACAATATGTTGCACATAAGAGGTATTTTAATTTGGTGGATGAGCAGAATTTCACACTCTTGCAAAAAAGTGAAAACCCTCTTCTGTGTGAAATTCTAACAAGGGTATCTAATGTCGTCTGTTATAGAATGAGCTTGGTTCGTGTTTGAGAAACATCAAACACGGCACTGAGTTATTCTTGTCAGAATTTCGCACTAGTATCCATAATTACCAGTTGATCACGACTATTTTTGTTTTATTCGAATAAGAAATAACAGGATTTTTTGGCACAATATTTTTAAGAAAAAAAATATTTGCAACTATACTCTTAAATATTTAATTTCGTTATAGTAATTTCAAAGTGAAATAAATACAAAGGAAAGGTAAAATTTAGGTGTGTGTAATTATATCAACACTCTATTCAACATGACAATTTAAAATACAGTGAGGGGAAAGAAAGAAGAATTACTGAGAGGTATTTGAAAGGCTGATTTGGAAAAATATTAAGATGAACAAAAGAGTGATCAGTAAGGAAATGCCAGGGAGGAGGGGTGAAAAATTGAATAGTTGAATTATACTGAGAAAAAAAGAAGTAGATATAGTGGAAGATGAGAGAAAAGCTAAGAAAAGTCAGAAGGTAACTGGAGTGGTAAACAAGATACTAAAAGAGGGAGGGAAAAGGGAAAAAAAAATACTCAAATTGAAGAACGAAGAGACAACAAGAAGGAATAAAGGAAAGAAGGCATAAATACATGTTATAAAGAAAGGACTAGGGCCAACTGAAGGGTAGCAAAGGATTAGATGGACTCGAATAAAGTGGCATAGTAGAGACTTCAACTAAAGCAATGTGTTAGAAAAAAAGAGAAAAGGGGTCTTATACACAGATCTTACATTAACAAAGGTTGCTGTCCCACTTGGCAAAGGGCGTATCCATTCATCTGAAGACCCACTCACCCCTTTCTTCGTGTATTAGCACTTGGTGTTGAAAGAATGCCACTATGCCAACTCTCCAACCACACTGCTTGTGTTTCGCATAGTGTAAGCGGAACACAACTTATCTGATGCCAGACAGCAGCAGCTGGTATATCCACAAAACTTCACTCTATAACAACTGCCCAGCAACTACCTGTCCCAGCCTGCAGCACTGAGGTGGTGCAGGAAAATCCTGCATCATCCATTCACTCATCTACTCATCCCTACCATATACGTTCTCTATTCTCTGCACCACTAACATACCAAGTACATCCAATGCGCTATCCATCTTATATATCCAGGCCCCAGATTGGCAGCGTCTGTGGTGTAAGTTCACTCTCTAGAGCTGCAAATCAGAAAAGGAGACTAAGCAACTCAGAAGAGGAGCAGGAAAAGCGAAACTGTCAACCAACCCCTACCCTTTACAGGGTATAGGAATCTGGGAGAGGATTCGGTCATCCTGCCACTTACCTCATCTCTCAACGCAACACAGTTTTTACTACACTGAGAACTTATTTTCGGGTGGTCATTTTTCAGACTCCTTCAAGCTGAAAACATCGAGAGTAAAATAAAGCCCATATACAAGCGCGTGTACAACATGCTCCACAGCCATCACACTAATGCTTTAATATTCTACATCTCATGCAGAATATGGACCCATTTAGCCTGTGCAACACGGAAATACTTAGATAAACTCATGATACTCCATACTCCCTACTACAATCTCAACTCCTCAATCAACGTCCTTTTAATACCTCACCCCACACCACAATCATCAGCTTCATTATAGCCTTCTACTGCCTCTCCCTCACCTACATCCCTACCCACAATCCCCACCTCCCTCCACAGCAACACTTCACTCACACTGAACACACATCAATAGCCTACAATCTAACGAAAATTTTATAAACAAATAGCAAGAACTCATTCACTTTATCAAATAACACAATATACATATTGCCATCTAACAAGATACAGAACTACAAAGAAGAAATAAAACACCCACATCCATACCTTCACCACCATTAGAGAAGACCAGATGAGGGATTTCACACAGAAAATCCCCCTTCCTCCACATGACATTACCATAGAAATTCAATCTAACTGGCAACACATGATACTTAACCACAAATACATACATCCCCACTCAAACATCCCTCACAGTACTCAGTAGCTGCACTCAAAAATAACAAAACTTCACTAATACTCCAAACATCATCCTGGGTGGTGACTACAATGCCTAGACAGCTAGTAGTACAAAACCAATAATATTCATCAACACACATTTCCTCACCAAGTTCACTTCCTACCTTCACCTTCAGATATCAAGTTTTTACAAACTCTCGCTTCCGCGACATCATGGAGGGTGGTCAGTACCCTAGGTTCTGAACACCTTTCCATCATCATCACCACCATCAATACAGGAACAACCCCAGCTGACCACAGACACATATATACCAATTACAAAAGAGCAAATCTCAGGGTATCGATTACATCTGCCAAAACAAGCCCTTCGCAAGAAGGCAACCATCCTAGCCCTTGGTAGAAATGGGAGTCCGTGACGTAAAGCCGGAACAAAAGAGCCAATTAAAAATCTTCACTATTGTAATAGAATAACAATTCTAAACTCTAAACAGTACTTCCATCACAAACATAAACGATCCTGTACACTTTCTTGACACAATACTTAAATTAGCAGACAAAATATATTGCGAAAGGTTACAGAACAAGACATCCCCAAATTCACCCCCAGACAATGCAATACACTAAAACAATCGGAACCTGTAAAGCACTCATTCGCCTGTTGTCCTGACAATATAAGCAATATACAACTTAGACACCTGGTAGTACAAGGTATACAAGCACTCAGTAACTTATAAAGGGGTCTCAGGCTGTTTATATATACAAGACAAGTCACCTTACCTCATCTAATTTAGCCTAAATATTTATGGGGTTCTTTAAATTCTGGCAATTACTCATCTTTACAGGATCCAATGATTCCAAAACCCCAATACAGGATGCTAAACAAGAAATACAGGCACCTAACATAAGACAACAATAAAATACTAGAATAACAAGCATTGCCTCTAAACATTTGATCACAAAACAAACACCAACACACTACAAAACACTAAACAGCATTACATTATCCAAAAGCAATACAACAAAATCACATGCAGCCATCTCTTCAACAAACATTATATTTCCAAACAATCAACAAAAGAATACCCTTAGCAAACATTTCTCTCATGTAATTCATCTCCACTTCACCGAAGCGTCATCAGGTATCAGAGACAGTTCCCTACAGACTAAATATACATTGTTCACTAATCATCAACAAAATCACATCAACAATCTCAAGCACTCATTCTCCTATGGCCCTGACAATATAAGCAACATACACCTTAGGCAAATGGGACCGCAAGGCAAAGAAGCACTCACTACCTATCAAACTAACCACCACTCACACAATGCAGTAGTAACAAACATCTGGAAGCCAGATGTCTATCACTATTTCCAAACCCAACTAACACAACTGACAAGACTTAATGCCATTAAATCACTTGCCCATCCAAATTCCAGACAAAACAGAGAAAACACTATTACAGTATAAAAACAATATATATATATGCTCAGTGAAGAAATATACAAGCCTGCTTTAGCTTCTAACCTTATTAAAACACACCATAACACCCAACAGAGGACACAAAACAAAAGTACTAAAGATAATCGCAGGTTATGCATCAACTACACCGACAGGCCATTCATACTAAATAATCAAAGTCCACAATGTCAAAGATCATCTTGTCTTAAAAGGCACGTAAATACGTGCCATAGCCTCCACAAACCAACTCCACCCACTACACTACATAGCACAACAAGCACAAGCACCAAGCATATAACGCACAAATACCATCATCACCTCCCCTTTTTCCACCTCAAACCATTCTCCACAATCATGACCTTACCCAGGTACTTAAAAGGCATGCAAATACTTGCCATAGCCTCCACAAACCAACTCCACCCACTACACTACATAGCATAACAATTACAAACACCAAGCATATATCACACAAATACCGTCATCACTTTCCCTTTTCTCACCCCAAACCATCCTCCACAATTATAGCATTACCCAGATTCCTCGTCATTTCACTCAATCACTTAATGACAGCACAAGGCATCTGCACAACCTCCCAACATCCATCCTTTTGTATCCTTCTTTCCCCGTGAGGACAGAGTCCACCTGGCCAGGCTGTGAAAAGCACCACCCAGCTCTTCTGAGCTATCAGAGAAGGCTGGAAGATTCCGTCCATGATGCCTGTCCAGGATGTAACATATCACCCCATACAATCAAACGAATTAAGGAAGACTGCAATGCTTACAACCTAATATGCTAACAATACAGCATACACTCCCTAAGAGCTCTGTGGGAAAGCTTGGATTGGCCTTCCTTAGGGACTTGGGACTATTTGACCAGACTACTATGGGAGCAACAACGACAGCTCATCTTTGATTACATTCTTGGTCTTCCTCTCAACCTTAATCCATTTTACTTCTACACTCTGCAGTCTCTGCATTAGTCATTTCTTATAAACTCATTCTATGTGCCTATATAAACTCATGCTATGTGGATTCTCTAGTCTAACTCATCAGATAATTTCTTTAAATGCCTGCTGTCTGCCTCACCTCCACATTTTACTCTCTATCCATTCTTGACACACCTATTGAACTTTCCAACAATTCATTATATTCAGTGTCTTCAAAAACTTTTCTCTTGCATGCAAAGCGGCTGCTCAATGCAATGTCACAGCACAGTTACTACCTTATGTATCTTTCTCGTTGCCTTCCTTTCTAAAGTTTCTATTTCTCATCACACTTCATCCCTCCCAGACTTTTAGTTTGCTGCTCTCACTTTGTAGTTCACCTCTGCATCCACTCCATTCACCATTAAGTGTAACCTCAGATGCTTAAAATTCTTCACTTTCTCACATTCGTTCTGCGAACGGAATCCAATATTCACTTCAAACCAAATCACTCCCACTATGCCAATTACACTCACTCATTGATTGCTGCTTTGTAATGTCACTCTTAATCCCCATTCGAATAGGAGTGGACACACACAGGTTAGAGCAGAGGAATAAAGGATGGATGCACTTTCCAACACTCCGAGGTTGGCGCGAACACGGGTTTGTCACTACCTGAGTCAAGTGCTCCAATCACTGCACTACTTCGTCCCTCACACATGCACACACACACACACACACAATTCAATACTTCAAAATGTAAGGTAATGAGAATGGGTACAAGTGCAAGAAGGCCCAAGCTTGACTACTCGGTGGCTGGAGTACAACTTTAAGAGACAGAAAATGAGAGAGATCTAGGAGTAAACATACTGGCAGATTTGTCTCCAGAAATACATATAAATGGCATAGTAAGGGCAGCATATGCATTATTATCAAATGTAAGGGTAGCCTTCAGGCACATGGACAAGGAAATGTTCAGAAATATTTATGTAACCTATGTGAGGCCAAAACTCGAATATGTAGCCTCCTTTTGGAATCCGCACTTGAAAAAGCACATAGCAAAGCTTGAAAAAGTTCAAAGACATGCCACGAAACTGGTGCCAGAAATACGCAATCTCAGTTATGATGAGAGGCTGAGGGAATTAGACTTACCATCACTGGAAGCTAGAAGAGTGAGGGGGGATATGGTGACAGTCTTTAAATTCCTTCATGGTTATGATAGAGTGGATAGGGATCGATATTTTGATATGGCTGGCTCTAGAACTAGAGGTCATAGTTTGAAGCTTTGTAAGAAAACTTCTTTGCAGGATGTAAGGAAATACTTTTTCAGTGTAAGAGTAGTTGATAATTGGAATTGGCTAAGCGAGGAGGTAGTTAATGCTATCTCAATCCATAGTTTTAAGGACAGGTATGATAAGTATCACTAAGTATAAAATGAAACCGATCAGGAGACGGGAAGATACGAGCTTTGGGCTCTTTCCCGTAAACACAATTAGGTAATCACAATTAGGTAATCACACTAAACTACTCCTGTAAAAACTTTCGACATCATTTTTTCAGATTTCCTTCTATTCCACACGCTCGCAAAATGTGCCGAATATACCCCAAAAACATACTTATCGTAGTCCATGAATACACCCATAACATCTTTTCTTTCTCTAAGTACCTTTCACACACGTGTCTTACCACAATCACAATACTTTCAGCCTCTTTGTCTCTTGAACCTACGTTCATTTCCCTTTATCACTTTCCCAGTTCTCTCCAAATCAGAAACATACACTTCACCAATCACGCTTGGAAAAATAATTCCTCTAAAACTACTACACCCATGCTAATCACACTTCACCTACCAGAGTGCGACTACACATGCACTCCTCTAGTAAATTTGAAGCCTCCCATCCCAGAAACACATTTAATCACCTTTACATCCATTTAACTGTTCCTTTACCAGTTTTGACAGGACTTCCACGTGACTCGAATCTATCCTTTTTGCAGCTTACCAGCTTTTATTACTTCAATGTCATTTGTATCACCTATATCATAGTTACCTTCTCATGTTCCTCATCTATCACTGGGATCAACCTACTATCTTCTATTGCCACAGTCACTATCTTTATTATTTTCCACATTCAGCAATTCCAAGAAATACTTACTCGCCTCCCTCTCGTCCACTAGCAAAATATCTTTTTATTCCTTACATATTTCTAATGATTACACCCAGGTATGACTGTTAAATGCCAGATTCAAGTTTTTCATGCCCGAGACCTAGGTTAATATATGACCGGGTGGCAATGGTTAACTGACTCGTAATTTTGCTCAAAATAGTGAAAGGCATGGAAATAAGGTGAACACTTTATAACAATTGTAATACTACTTTCACTTAATACAATAGGAATTACAATCTGAGATTTAACAAACCTACAGATTAACAAAACACATAAATATGTACAATCCTACAGGTTAACAAAAACAGACCTAAACACATTAATAATTAATAAATGTAATTTAATAAAAATAAACTTACAGATTAACAAGAAAATAATAATGAGAATTAATATAACTTTTAACTGATACGAAAAGTGAAATGGAACCTGGGAGGAGAGCAATAAACTAATACACAATAATGATATACAATACACAGGGAGCTTCAGGTGGACAAAAGCCAGTACGGGGAATATACTCCTGGTATGTGCTGACGATCGCTGGATAGGAACTGTACTCTACCTGCCGGCTTCTTGACCGGGTATATAAAACCCCGGACAAGGGGTAGGTCTTGGGACTAAGATGGTTAGCCAAGGTAGAAATGTCATTATGATTGGCTATTCGAGGAGAAGTGAATGCTGATTGGTTGAAATGAACGCTGATTGTTACAGTTAAGCTATTGGCAATTCAAAATGGGTAACAAGGTTGTTTGGGGTTGTAACATAATACAAACATGTAACACACTCCACATTAGCTCTAATCTATGCTTTTCTCACCAAGCACTTCACTCTTCACCTCCTACCTCGATAAATCCCATACGACCAGTAATTTCATATGCATATTGCCCTTGCTGCTGGACACACACTAAGGAACATGAGATATGACACCTAGGAAACGATATTACACACAAATACTGTCATCCATTTCCCCTCGTCCACACCAAACCAGCCTCCTTGATCATATCCATGAACCTTTCCATCCAGCCACGCGATGACAACACCCAATATCATACTCCGTCTGCGACTTCCATCCCTCCGAGTCCTTCCTTCCTCGTGAGGACAGAATTTACTCATTCAGAATGTAATGTGGGCACCACCCAGCCCTTCTGATGACTCCAGCGATGATGCCTGCGCAGGATGTAACACGTCACGTCATACAAGTGAACACAATGAAGACAGGACAACACAGAGTCAGACATTGTTACTAAAATGTTTCCTGACTCTTGGAAAATATCACATGTAATACCTCTGCATAAAAAGGGGGACAGAGAAGAAGTGACAAACTATCGTCCCATTTCCCTGCTACCCATTTTCTCTAAAATATTAGAAAAAATTGTTGCATGCCAACTTATGTCATATTTAGAATCAAATAGAATAATAAGTATTAACCAACATGGTTTCAGACCGAAACTTTCGACGGAAACTGCACTGCTTAAAGTTACGAATAGTATATATAATAATATAGATATGAAAAAAATATCTCTTCTTGTATTATTAGACTTATCAAAAGCCTTCGACAGTGTAAACCATGAAATTCTTTTAAGTAAATGTATTAACTTAAATATTGATCCAAGCTGGTTTAGCGAGTATCTATCTAATCGTAAGCAGTCCATACGTCTTAACAACATTATCTCTGTGCCAAAAAATGTATCATTTGGTGTTCCACAGGGATCAGTATTTGGTCCTATCCTCTTCTCCATTTACGTAAATGATCTATCTTCTTTCATTTCTGACTGTCTAGTCGTACAATATGCAGATGACACTCAACTACTCCTTAGTGGTGATATTAATAATCTCCCAGAGCTAACTTTAAGAGCAGAAAACACTCTGTCAAAAATTAAAACCTATTTCCAAGAAATTGGGCTGTTAATTAACGAAAGTAAAACACAGTGCATATTTATTGGTTCAAGGTTCCACATAGCACAAATTCCAGAAAACACAACAATTAATTTTTGCGACAATATTATCACACCTAGCAAAACAGTCAAAAACCTAGGAATTCACTTTGATAACCACATGTTGTTTGATTCCCACATAGATAAAGTATGCAAAAAGGTTACAGGAACATTAATGTACTTATCACGTATAAAAGACAAGTTTGAGACTACCACTCGAATAACTGTTGTTGAATCTCTAGCCCTAAGTCACATTAATTACTGCACAACTGTTTGGGGAGCTACCACTAAGACTCAGATAATCAGAATACAGAAGCTTATTAATTTTGCAGCTCGAGTTGCCCTGGGAGGAATAAGAAAATATGACCACATCACACCAGCTCTCAATAAACTTGGGTGGCTGCGGGCAGAAAATAAGGTCGCTTATGCTATTTATGTTTTTGTATTCAAAATTTTGGACCATCATTATCCTAGCTGGCTATTTGATTTAAAAACAGTCAGGGATATAAGGGGAACCAACACAAGACAGAGCAGTGAGCTCTTTATTCACAGAACAAACACAGAAGCAGGTTCAAAGATGATCACTATCAAAGGGCCAACACTCTGGAATAATATTCCAGAGCATCTTAAAAATGCATCCTCCTTCACAGCTTTCAAAGGCAAACTATATAGTTTTCTTTTGGACAAATAGTTGCTGCTCATTAAGAACTAATTATTCTCATTGTAAGGAAACAAATATGGAAATGATGCCGATAATAACGATCCTGTATCTAGTGGCATACTTACTACTTTATTATTAACATTATTGTTAACATTTTTATTACAGCATTATTATTTTCTATGAAAGCTACATTTAATTTATCTATATGTCTAACCCTCTTATTTATTAGTTTAATTACATGTCTACTTATAAGTTACTATTAATGTTGAATAACCATTGTACAAAATGGAAATAAATGTTTTGATTTGATTTGATTTGATTAGATATGGCAGCAGCATAGCATACATTCCAGAGAATTATGAAGGCAAGCCTAGAATAGGCTGCGACCTTCCGTAAAAATCATACAATTTCTGGGTATAATCGGCTCATGTATATTCATTAACATTGAATCTGAAATCCAAAGAAGAATGCCTAGAGAAATAATGAATATATTCCATTACTTTAACAAAATAAATAATGAATAAATAATTCATATAGAAAGTTATGACTAATTTTTCATAACTTACTACCAATACCTTCCTTTTGAAAACATGAAACTTTTGACCATCAAATGCAAAATTATTCAAGTTGTTAGTATTTTATTTTGTACGTATCTTCTTGCGAGATTTAATGGAGAGTAACTGCACCTATGAAATATTACTCCTGTGTGTGTGATCAAAAGTCGGTTTTTTATGTATTACATATCATAGCTTAAGCCAAATATATTTAATATACACATTTAAATACAAAGCGTGTCAGGTGACAAGCACTATATTAGACTTACAAGAATTTAAAAAAAATAATGGCAGAAAATACAGATAAATAGTGACAACATGTAAATCAACTACAACAAAAACATCCAGAGATGGCAAAGGAATTCCTAATAACAAATGTTTATTACTGCAGTAAAATTTTGATAAAAAAAAGAAGCAGAATCTTTCTTGCTCAATAATACTAAATGGTATAAACAATTACTAATTACCTTGTCTAAGTGATGCCACACACAAGCTGTAAAATTTTCGTGCTTTCTTTAAGTAATTACAAACTAGGTAATAATTATCAAACTTTCAAAGTAGCCAACACGCTGGGGAAATTTCATGGCTCTAGAATTTATCATATTCAATGGCTTGATTTAGTATACTATATACATTGTGGATAATGGTAGTTGTAAGTGTTTACAATCAATGGAATTGAAGCGAATCTATTTGGTGTTCATTTAATCTTCCTTTCTTTGGTTGTGACCACCCTGCTAATATTGGTGGAAGAGGGCAATCTCTCTCTCTCTCTCTCTCTCTCTCTCTCTCTCTCTCTCTCTCTCTCTCTCTCTCTCTCTCTCTCTCTCTCTCTCTCTCTCTCTCTCTCTCTCTCTCTCTCTCTCTCTCTCTCTCTATATATATATATATATATATATATATATATATATATATATATATATATATATATATATATACGTGGCTACATCAGTTCTCTTGCTCAAGTTGAGGCCGCCCTGGTTTCTCACTGGGATATGATATAGCATATTGTAGGAAAAAAAATTACTAAACCAAGCTTTACTCCGATATCTTTAGGGTTATAACAAATTTCCTTTCTCTATTCTTCAAAGTTGTACCCAATACTCTGTAAACAAGATAATCGTAATTGCAGACTCTGAGCATAACATTTATCATTGTAATCTGATTTACTCTACAACTATAGCTAATATCCTTCAACATATACATGTTTTTATATGTATGAAATGCAGAATAGCAAGGTTATTAGAAGTCGCAGAGCATAGTAAAAATGGCTGTTATAGTGACAAGTTGCTCTGTAATCATGTAATAATTCACAAGAAATCACATGTTTCAATCTTTTGCATACCTTCAGAGAGAGATATATGACCCCCAGAAGCAAATAAAAAAAAAAAAACTTACCTAGGGACACATTTATACGAAATTTACTCTTTGTTGGGTACAAATCTAGCATTTGCTAATTTCAACTAATGCCTTCATCAGTGTCAAATTAATAAACTTGAGAAGAACAGCTGGTACAAAAGTATTTGAAACCATTAAATCAATGAATTATTATAAATGTTCTACTTAGTAGTAGTATCTGGTTGGGGAAAAGGAAAAATTGCACCCACATAATCCCCATGTATCAAGGGAGACAAGTATTGGGGCAATTACAGTCACTGGAGAAATGAGCATTCTACGTTCATATTCCTTATGCATCGTAAGGGACAGGGACAGGGTCTTGTAATCCCTTCCTGATTTATTATCATGTCGCAAAAGTTTAAAGAGGCAAGGACACACAGAGTATGTTAAACCCCTGCTACCTCTGTTATTCTCTTGTTACAGTTGTGGCCACCTAGCTTGATTAAGTAGAAATGGCATCATATGTAAATAGGAAAAATAAAAGTACTTTTGGAACCAGGAGACTAAGCAATGGTAAGTCTTATCATTGATGGAAATGTCATTAAACTTCATGGAAGGATGAAATACAATAATTCTATAATGCTGAAACAGTGAAATACCAGTATTTAAACACCTTTGGTATGAAGATTTGAAATAAAAGCTTAAGAAAGAGTCTGAAAATAAAATATAGAGCAAGTAAGCAACTGAACGCCATGTTAAAGAGAAACATGGTGATGTACAACATTAACACTCCTATACTTTTTTTTATGAGTGTGACATCTGGACAGGCAGAAACTGCCCTCACCAGTAAAGACTCTGTTCAAAGGATGCAATGTATTAATAAAAAAATATACTTTTTCTCGGAACATGTACTGCATACAATACACTTTTCGGTACTACTTTAGCGTGCTCTCTACCAGGCCATTTACACTTTAGCGTGTGGTCTACCTGCACTATTACACTTCAGCGTGCGGTCTACCTGAAATTTTACACTTCATTGTGTAGCCTACCTCCATTACAAGAACTTTATACAGCAGGATATAATCTAACCTAATCTAACCTGACCTACTTAAACTAATCTAACCTAATTATAGGTTAGGTTAGTTAGGTAAACACAGGTAATAAATTTAAATTTTATTCACCTGTTACGAGTACTCAGGTCAAAAGGGTAAAAAAAGGTAATCACAGGTTATAAATTCATACCATGAAAATTAGACTGGACTATAAAGTTCATTTCACAGCGCAGACTACAGATACTGCGGTGGACCGCACGCTAAGGTCCTGTTCACATGAGGCGGTTGTCACCTCGGGGATGGATACGCGCGGTCGCATAGTCAATGTTTGTTTATGGAATCGTTCACATTTAACCGCGGCGGTTTCGAAACCGCCGCAGTTACAGACATACACCTCATATAAATATCTTTCTATGAACAGCAACACTACATATAAAAGAATCTCTTAAAAAGGACACTTAGTATAAGATATTTATAACCATTAACTACAAAATAAAGAACAAATTGTACACAGCTATATAAACTAACAGATATATCAACTTAAACGTGTCTGTGCGAGTTCTCAACCCAAAATCTTCAAAAACACCTTCCTAATACATTTGACATAAAAAAAAATATATTAAACAGGAATAAAGTAAATTTAAAAGTGAAAACGCTTTAAAGAAAATACTAACAGATGACTGCACAAGGTACAAAGTTATAAGAGACAACTTTGATAATTAATGGCAATGTAAACAGTCACTGACTCTAAGCTATACTAAAAACATTTTATAAATCCTGTAAGCCTAAAAATTGGTAAAATAACTACACAGAAAATATCTATCAGTTATTTTGTTGTAATAAACAAAATACCAAAGTTATGAGTGTAACACTCATAAGAAAATTGCCCTTAACTGGCCAGACACCAAAAAAAAAAAAAAAAAAAAAAAAAAAAAAAAAAGAGATTGAAATGAAAAAGTAGAAATTAGGGACAAGGCAGAAATAAGAGAAGGATAAACAATAGGAAAATGACAAGCTGAAAGAATAATCAAAGTAATGAAGAACAGAGATATGGCTGGATTAGGCCCCGAGATGACTATTGATCCGCTTTTTGAAGGAAGATAGGTTATAAGAATTATGAAAAATAGAAGGATGCAACTCGCCAACTCATCAGAGCAGCGATGAAAGTAGTAACGCTAGAAAAAGGAATTGGAGAGAGAGAATCAAGATTAGCAGTAAGAGAAGGGTCACTGATGAGTCTGACTGCCTTAGATTGAACCCTATCAAGGATTATATATATATATATATATATATATATATATATATATATATATATATATATATATATATCTATATATATATATATATATATATATATATATATATATATATATATATATATATATATATATATATATATATATATATATATATATATATATATATATATATATAAATATATATTAATAACACTGAACTGTTAACATACAGTCTAAAATGAAAGGAAAAGCCCATTAAATAAAACAACGAATATATATATATATATATATATATATATATATATATATATATATATATATATATATATATATATATATATATATATATATAAAGTACTTATTAATTAAGATTGTACTTTGAGAAGGTGACCAGCTTAGGTCACGAAATTAATAAGTACTTTATATATATATATTTTCGTTGTTTTATTTAATGGGCTTTTCCTTCCATAAATATATATATATATATATATATATATATATATATATATATATATATATATATATATTATGTATATATATATATATATATATATATATATATATATATATATATATATAAATATATATATATATATATATATATATATATATATATATATATATATATATATATATATATATATATATATATATATGTATATATATATATATATATATATATATATATATATATATATATATATATATATATATATATATATATATATATATGTATGTTATATATATATATATATATATATATATATATATATATATATATATATATATATATATATATATATATATATATATATATATATATATATATATATATATATATATATATATATATATGTATATATATATAAATATATATATATATATATATATATATATATATATATATATATACATATATATATATATATATATATATATATATATATATATATATATATATATATATATATATATATATATATATATATATATATATATATATATATATATATATATATATATATATATATATATATATATATATATATATATATATATATATATATATATAACCAATTAAGCACATTACATATGTGAAAAATATGTCATTTTTTTTTGTTTTTTTTCCCCCGACCGGGACTCGAACCTAGGACTTATGATTACTAAGTCAAGGCGCTACCACTACACCACAGAAGGTTAAAAGGAATCCAACCTTATAGCTTATATCTGCTATACTTAGGAATGAACGCATTCTAACTGAATGCCACTATGTTCATATTACAGATTCCCCAACCTCACTCGTGGCTTCATTTTAGCATTTAATTCAATTCCCAATCTCATTCGGGCCATGAAATAACCAATTAAGCACAATACATATGTGAAAACATGAATAATTTTTTCCCCGACCGGGACTCGAACCTAAGACTTATGATTACTATGTCAAGGCGCTACCACTACACCACAGAAGGTTAAAAGGAATCCAAACTTATAGCTTATATCTGCTATACTTAGGAATGAACGCATTCTAACTGAATGCCACTATGTTCATATTACAGATTCCCCAACCTCACTCGTGGCTTCATTTTAGCATTTAATTCAATTCCCAATCTCATTCGGGCCATGAAATAACCAATTAAGCACATTACATATGTGAAAACATGAATTATTTTTCCCCCTACCGGGACTCGAACCTAGGACTTATAATTACTTCTGTGGTGTAGTGGTAGCGCCTTGACTTAGTAATCATAAGTCCTAGGTTCGAGTTCCGGTCGGGGAAAAAAATGATTCATGTTTTCACATATGTAATGTGCTTAATTGGTTATTTCATGGCCCGAATGAGATTGGGAATTGAATTAAATGCTAAAATGAAGCCACGAGTGAGGTTGGGGAATCTGTAATATGAACATAGTGGCATTCAGTTAGAATGCGTTCATTCCTAAGTATAGCAGATATAAGCTATAAGGCTGAATTCCTTTTAACCTTCTGTGGTGTAGTGGTAGTGCCTTGACTTAGTAATCATAAGTCCTAGGTTCGAGTCCCGGTCGGGGAAAAAAATTATTCATGTTTTCACATATGTAATATGCTTAACTGGTTATTTCATGGCCCGAATGAGACTGGGAATTGAATTAAATGCTAAAATGAAGCCACGAGTGAGATTGGGGAATCTGTAATATGAACATAGTGGCATTCAGTTAGAATGCGTTTATTCCTAAGTATAGCAGATATAAGCTATAAGGTTGGATTCCTTTTAACCTTCCGTGGTGTAGTGGTAGCGCATTGACTTAGTAATCATAAGTCCTAGGTTCGAGTCTCGGTCGGGGAAAAAAATGATTCATATATATATATATATATATATATATATATATATATATATATATATATATATATTATATATATATATATATATATATATATATATATATATATATATATATATAATATATATATATATATATATATATATATATATATATATATATATATATATATATATATATATATATATATATATATATATATATATATATATATATATATATATATATATATATTAGATAAATATATATATATATATATATATATATATATATATATATATATATATATATATATAATATATATATATATATATATATATATATATATATATATATATATATATATATATATATATATATATATATATATATATATATATATATAAGAAAAAGCACTCCAGATGTGCGAGCAGTATTCTATGCAGTGACGGATGAGACCTTCATAAACTTTAAGTAACTGATAAGAGGAAAAGTAATGACGAAAATGAAACAGAACCCAAGCTTCTCCATCCCATTCAGACAATATTCTTGACACCCAATCAACAGAGGTTTGAAAATTTTTCTTTCTAATCAAGAGTATCCCATTTAGTAATATCCTACTATATAAAGGCAAATTGAGAGTAGAATCCTCTCTCCTTCTCCAGGCTAGGACAGGCTACCGATTCTGGTAGGAGAAGGCAATAAGATTAAAAAATAAATAAAAGTAACCTCCCAGAACTCACACACCATACACAATGAAACAGTTAAGGCATCCACAAATCCTCTAGGGCGATATGCTCATTAGAGAGTTGAATAGGAAACTAATTAATAATTAATGAAATACATGCTGCAAGTCACATAAAGGTCTGGTTGATCACTGGAGACATTTTTTTTGTGGGGGGGGGGCATTCCTACAAGGCAGGCATATGAGCTCACAGCGCAGTTGGCTCTACCAGTGAGCTCTGATTTCCTATAATTTATTCATTATTCCTGCTTAGTTAGCAAGGGCTCAAAAAAAAAAAAAAAAAAAAAAAAAAAAAAAAAACAATACCATCTCTTCCACATCCATAATATGGCTAAGAGAAACTCAAATTATTCCATGGTCCAAAGAAGGCATAAATTTAGATTTTTTGTTTTTTTCAAGGCAGTCTTCAATCCATCAGGCCAAGAACGCTGACTTGGCAGGGGTTAGGAGATGAACAATGCCACTACTCCCCTTCCATATCCTGGATATGACTAAACGAAAATTGTATTTTCAACATGGAAGAACAAGAGATCGAACTCCGGTTTGCTGATTTAGGGGAGCAGTCTTTTGGCCAAATACGCCATGCAGAACCTCATGCATAAGAAAAATACATTCTAAAAAAAAAAGAAAAAAAAGACACACATATATATATATATATATATATATATATATATATATATATATATATATATATATATATATATATATATATATATATATATCATTAAATGAGTACACGGGAAGAATATTCTTTGATCAAATGTAATGGTGTTTACCTAATGGTTATATAAGAATACGAACTTGAAACAGGGCAAGTATGATCCATGTTATTGCTGGAGATAGGTATGTCTTCCATCCTTAATAAATGCCAACAAACTATGAGATAAATTCTGCTCTGGGTAGCGCTGAACAAAGTTTTGGTTTATTGTAAATTACTATCTTCTGTAATGTAAAAAAAATATGCTTAGTAATTGGTATCAAGTGTGAACGAATCTACACCTACACATGAGGCAAGGAGACAAAAAAAAAAACAAACATATATATATATATATATATATATATATATATATATATATATATATATATATATATATATATATATATATATATATATATATATATATATATATATATATATATATATATATATATATATATATATATATATATATATATATATATATATATATATATATATATACATATATATAACGTACCATTTATAATGAAATTTCTTAGTTTCTTCTAATGTGCCAGTTAACATAACAGTTTCTTCTTTCATGCCTGCAAATAGAGTAATTAAATACACGAGCACACACACAGACACAACACGCACACACACATACAGCTACCTTCACTACGGCTTTCTTTTTAATTATCATCAGTTCACTGATAAACTCATTCATAACTCAAGTAATCTCAAACAAATACAAAATCAATCAAAAGCATTATCAAATATATGTATAGTAATAATTCTGCTAATACACAACAGATCAACAATAAGGGTCCACATAAAAACAACAATAGTATCTAATAGCAATTCCGGAAGGTTACGAGGCAGATAACATTCCCCAGGGAATTAACACCAGTGTCCTCAGATAGTGAACAGTCAAATGCAAATTGGATTAACTAATCACTCAATTCTCATTATCGGATCTAGCTTCACTGGGCTTTCATCACAGGGCTAGATGTTAATACCATTAAACAGGAATCTTCATGAATACACTGATAAACAGCAAACAGGACAAACAGATATTTTACTACGTCAAATTAAAGTCCAAATTACTGGGATAAAAGTATGACTATGAGGTATTTCTAGACGATGTTTTGTACCATAGTAACATAATATTTTAAACAAATAATATTTGTTTGTATTTATTTCATAATGTTCTGATTAACAGTTGAAGGATAATTAGATTTTACACCTCATGGTGCAGCAAAAAATGTCGATGCATGTTGAAGGAGACTAAAAGGGATAGGGAAATGGGGAGGTTTTGCCTCTAAGCTATATTACAAGTGAGGATGGAAAGGTAAGAAGTAGCCTTATTACCTCAGGTATCCTGCAGTAGTTGTAGCGACTCTGCTTGCTTCAATAGGTAATGATGCTAAATTTGAAATAAAAATAAAATTATTTATACAACAGTATGCTATATGTAACTCGAAAAAAAAAATCTTTAAATTGCATGATGTTAAAAAATCTTTAGTTGATCATTGGCAACTGTATACAGATTCCCATATAGGAGTCCCTTGTTTAACTCTTCAAGGTCTCTCATACAGCTTCTCTTTGCCAGAGTCACTTGAAGCTATGAAGGAAAGGGTAGTGGCATCTCTTGAATGGACACTCATGCCAACTCTGCTGGTTCAGTGATTAAATAATAAAAGGTGTAGAGCCAGTGATGGAGCAGTTTTTTACAGGTTCAAGTTTTGATAAAGGTAAAAATACCCATCACTGGTTAACAGTAATGACATACAGTTGATACTAATAATATAAGCTAAAACAACAGTATTATTTCAGAAACACTTGCTCACACATATGCTCTCATACATGTACAACAAAATCTTACAAAATGTCCAATAAAGATTACATAAGAAGGATCTACCATTTCTCTAACCAAAAAATTCTAATCAAATCAGCAACAAACTTGGGGAAAAAAGTAAATTAATTCAACAATGAAAGACCAGGTGGAATCTATTTTTGCCGAGTGCTCGGGGAATGGAAACCCACTAGGAAAAACACCAAGTCTTGAATAATTGATATTGCCAATACTGTACTCTGGCACCAAGCTCCCAAGGGACCAGAAAAAGAAAAGCATAAAAGTCAATACATGAAGAGAATTTATATTTAAGTTATAAAAGAGGATTTACAGGATAGAAAATGACTTGCTAAAAGAAGCAAGGTTGCCACTAGAAAAAGATAAAAATATATAACGAAGCAAAACAACACAAATAATACTCCATCCCATGCAGCCGATCACATTAATTGTTCTCAGACAATCTCATGCATGCCATATACAGAGATCATAATCATATCAAAGACTATGAAAAATTCCAGAACCAAATGTCTGATTTCCCTATTTACTCTGATCATATTAGTAGGGTCTTTTTTTCACTATTTTATAGGGATAATTTACAATATAGTTTAATCAAATTTTCTTTATAAATATCAAACTAGCATCTAAGAGCAAAAAACTGTCTTGTCAAATACAATGAATGTGAACATAAACTGAAAGATAGAAGGCGTATAAAACATGTCTGATGCATATGTGAAAAAAAAACAATTAAAATAATGATATGTATATATTTGATTCAAATGAGGAAATATATGCCAAGAGAATGGAATATGAAGAGAGTAACTCCTATATTCTTCTTGGGCGAATTAAACTCCATGGCTGTGCATATGTTTATATAAAATGCTTTATAGAAAAACTAACTGCTAAACTAATTAAAGTTTACTTAAATTCTAAAAAAGATAAAAGCCTTAGTACAGCATTCCCTATGTGCAATAATCAGTGACCTAAATGGCGAAAAAAATAGTGGTGGACGGGCAATCCCACCCCACTGACTATACACGACTTCATAAAAGCTGAGAAAGGAAGAGTGGATAAGTTAAGTACCTTATACAACTTAGTATAAGGTACCTATACTTGAAGAAAAAAAAATAAAATAGAAATAATATATATATATATATATATATATATATATATATATATATATATATATATATATATATATATATATATATATATATATATATATATATATATATATATATTGATATATTGATATATATTATTTACACAAGCTTGTTTAATAAGGTATTTTAGAGACAATAAAAGTAAAACAAGGTATTAAATTAATTCATGTAAAGATGTAGAATAAATATAGCAAGAACTAAAACACAAATTTAAATAAAGAAGCCACTAAAATCTTCTGGAAACTTCCCAAGCATGAACGATTACATGTAATACAAAACATGTATTTTGAGCTTAAGCTATTACCACATCTGAAACAATGCTTCTGCAAGCTAAGCCTTAAATAAAGGGGGGGAAATTTAACTCTTCCTTGCAATATGAATGTATATTCTTGTTGTAGATATCTTACAACAAAATGAAGGGAATATTGAACAAGCAGTGGCATATTCTTTATATATTTCATAAATTTTTAACATGGAAAAAATATTGTTACCGTTTCAAAAAGACAAAGCACTACACAAATAATACCTGTGGATATATAAAAAAGTGGAATCCACTTAATAACACGGATATTAGAGAAAGAGAGGCCCCTGATTCTCTGTTACTCATGATCTGAAGCAGATTATCAAGCATCCTATTCGTGTTCCTGATCGCCTCAACCATGCAGTTAACACTCTTAACCTATTCTTTACATCTAATTCTTCAAACTATGTGTATGCTGTACTTTCCCCACTCGGTATATCTGACAACACTTTGACTTCCATCTCTCCTATTTTCGCTCCCCCTTCACCAATTCCTCATAATCAGCCCTGTTTTTTGGCACTTCGAGCGAATCCAACCTCATGAATCGTGTAAAATTTTCTTTGACTTCCCATGAGATGGCTACCGGTTTTGGACCTGCAACCCTGATCAGGTAGCCCTAAAAGTTGCCTAGATCATAACGTCGGCAAAAGAGGTGTACATCCCCTCCTCTATAAAATCTTTCTCTCCCTTTCATCCTTGCTTTGACCGTGCCTGCTTTTATTACAGCTAGGAATCGCTGCACTGCTCAGATTACAAAAGTCTAAAGCTTTCTCTTTAAGAAAAGTTGATGACTTTAACTCCTCTCCCACTGATACATGTTTCTGGTTCTTAGCCAACCCCCCCCCCCTAAAAACTTCTGTAACTCAAGCTCTTCCCCTTTCTTCGTCCTGATGGTTCTATAGCTTGCTCTCCCACTGACAATGCCACTCTCTATTGCTCCCATATTTTGCCAACTCTCCCGTAAGCGATTCCAGCGGGCCTATTCTTGTACTTTACCCCTCTCTAACCCTGTGACTGCCCATATGCTTTCTTCACGCACAGTCCATGAGGATCTTTGCTCTTTAAAGACGAACAAGGCAAAAGTGTTTATGTCTTTGGCAAGATTATACTGCAATAACCTTGTATTCTAACAAATATATAATGATACAAAGTTAACTTTAGCACTTTACAATATACTACTTATAAGAATCTATGCAAAAAATATAACATTGCACATAAAAAAGGTGGCAAATGAAATCTGACGACAAACTTTTACCAAGAAAAAGACATTATTCGGGGACTGTTGTAGTGTAACTGGTAGAGTGTTCGCTTCAGAAGGTGATGGACGCACGTTCGTGCCATCGGTAGGGCGATAGAAACGGCATCCAGCCATCATTCCCAAGCTTCAACAGTTTCCAACCCTAAGTGGGGAATATTACCGCAACATTTAAAAAAGAACATTTATTACACTAGATCTACAAACATGACACAATTATTTGAAAAAAATTAAAATCAAACCAATATAAATTTTGGGGAAAGTGCAAAAGTAATTATTAAGGAGTTCATGAGGTTGGAAGAACAAAAGCATGATACTGCAAACTAACGCATGTATATTCGATCATTTCCCAAAGATAAGTACAGTGGTTACGCGCTGGATTAGCATGCACGAGGTCGAAAGATCGGTTGCCGTCCAAGATCGAGAGATTAAGCTGTTTACTGGCAGGTTACTGCTGTGGCTGGGTCCCACAGTGAGGGGTTGAGGCTTGCCTCGGCTGACTAATTCCCATTGTATAATGGAAATAAAGGTTTAATAATAATGATAATAATAATAATAATAATAATAATAATAATAATAATAATAATAATAATAATAATAATAATAATAATAATAATAATAATAATAATAATAATAATAATAATAATAATAATAATAATAATACCCGATGACATCCTTGCATCCTTCCTTATGGAATTTCCAGATAAACTTCTGCAGTGCCTTGTCGTCCTTTTCGTCTCATTCTCTCTACCAGTATCTAGATGAGCCTGTTCCTAGAAGGGTGACCACTTTAGTCCTTCTAACTACCGACCTATAGTTGTAACCTCTGTAACGCTAAAGTATTCAAAACTTTGCTTAATTCTCACTTCTTGAAAAATCTGTAATCTAAATAGCTTATTTTCGTTCACCAGTATAGCTTCCACATTGCAAGATCCACTGGTGATATCCTACCCAATATCACTCATGTATGGTCATCATCTCGAAGAAAGATTCTTTGAAAACTTTGGAAGTGTTTAAGTCTTGGACAAGACTATACTGCAATAAGCTTGTACTCTAACAAATATATAATGATACAAAGCTTACTTTAGCTCTTTGCAAAATACTACATATAAGAATCTATGCAAAATATATAACAATGTATATAAAACAAGGAGGCAAATGAAATGAGACGACAAATTTTTACCCAGGAAAAGACATTTACTATTCGGGGACTGTCGTAGTGTAACTGGTAGTGTTTGCTTCAGAAGGTGATGTACCCACGTTCGTGCCCTCGGTAGGGCGATAGAAAGGGCATCCAGCCTTCATTCCCAAGCTTCAATCCGTTTCCAACCCTAAGTGGGGATTATTACCGAAACATATAAAAAAGAATATTTATTACACAAGATCTACAAACATGACACATTTATTTGAAAAAACAAGAACATTAAAATCAAACCAACAGAAATTTTGATGAAAATGCAAAAGCAAATATTAAGGAGTTGATGAACCTGGAAGAACATATGAATGACATTGCAAACCAACGCATGTATATTTGATCATTTCCCAAAGATAAGACAGGAATAATTGATATTATCTATGCTTGCCCATCTCTGCAATGTATGCAAAGTCAACAATGAATTGGCTTTACAACTCTGAACTGACCCACTCTGGTATATTACAATGTATATCATAGCAAAAAAGATCACATTGGTGAACTACATCAAATCCTTAGAAGAGGCTGGGAAAAAAACAGGGAAAACCTGTAAGTTGGCAAATAAATATGCTAAGGTATATATTCAGTACTGTAAAATATATAAAGCTTGAACGTGTATGAATTTAGCATAAGTAGGAAGATATTTGGGACTGCTTTGCTGCTCAGCTTGGATACTGTATTAATCTAAATGGATTTTTAAGATAGCATAAAACATAAAAACAAATACAGAAGAAAACAGTAAATCTATTTCAAAACCAATATTGAAAGACAGTATTATACACTCTAATTTTGATAAAATTTTTCATTTCTTTCTTTAAGCTCAACTTAATATACCCAACATGAAACATGTAATGACTACAAGGAATTTTGATAACTAAAGGCATGGATATAAAAATGAGAGAAGATCAATGGAATAATACACATGAAGATCAAGTAAACATAATGTAATCAAAAAGTAAACAAAAGACCCTCAGGTTTAAATAAGGGACTAAAGGGAAAAATACTTTCTATACTCGACAAAATGCAAGCTTTCACACTCTGAAATTAAATTTACAGGCTCACCACCTCACCTTCAGAGATAGATGGATTCATCTGACTTGCAAAGTAAAACAGAATGATCAAGGGCTACGAATAATGGGAATGACAACAAAAAGGGGAGTGACCTTAATGATTAAATCTGCATGTATGAAAGACTTATAATAAAGTTTAAGACAGATTGGGAAAAGCTAAATATGCAAACAAGAGAATCAAATGAGTAAGGGTGTTCAGTATTGCTAAAATACCTTACCAGAAAGTTATTTTTAAAAAGTCTTCTTCTTTATAAAATAAGAATTAATAAATTCATTCCCTCATGCAAATATACACTGCAAGAACATTGAAAGTTGAAAAGAAAAAGATGCAATTGTCCAGGTAAGCAAATGATGCAAAGAATTCAACTCCCGAGTAACAAAAACTTGCATGAAAATTCACCACAATGTGTGGGTTCCTCATCCGAAACTAATTTGTCTCACTTGATGATCTCAGAGGCTAGATTTGGCATTAATAGGTATTAAAAACTACTTGAATTATTATGCTTATACCTATTAACAAGTATGTACCAGATGAACATCACATTTATAAGTTAGGTTTCAGTACACAAATTGAAATTAAAAAGAAATTTAAGAATAATTAAATTTTTTTGCCAAAACTGTTGTTTCTAGTATTAGATTCTACATAAAACTCTCTCTAGTCAGGAACCTCACTACAGAAAACTAAACAATTGCTAGATCAGTTTACAATATGAATACGTTGTTCCCTAACCTTGACCTTAAATGTCTTTTATTAAACTATAAAAATGAAGTTTGTATATAATTGGTCATGATTTATCTTAAACAAGTACTTTCTAATTCACAATACCTCATCACTGAAAAACTAACCAATTAATGTATTTTCTTATCAAAAAGAACTTTGGGTTGCCTTAAAACAAACTTCTCAAATATGGGCAGTATCATTCGGGTATGACTATTCTTGTTGATTCTAAAGCAGTGATGTTGGAGGTAAACACCGATAATAAACTCATTAATATTTGTTCAACAGAGGGCGTACGAAAAGTGGAGGTGATTTACGGTGAGAGATAAACATCCCAAATATTCAGTTTGCCAACAGTACTTATTTATAAAAACCTCGTTAATCTCTTTCAAATACTGTGGATAGCACATGGTAACTTCTCCCTCGCTATCTACACCCTCAAAAACAGAGCATATTTAGAAAATGTGTCGTTTGATATATGAGGGAGTTGAAGTGTTTTCAGAAATGATGACTGATGTGTCTTAGTATACGACTCTTCGAGGGAAGTAAGACAAGTCACGACGTGTTTGAAAGGTCTAGCAGTATATGGTGATGAAAAGGTAAGCCCAATAATATAAAAAAAGCAAAGAAAGTCATATATATACAGGAAATTATGATCATGGATAGGGGGAGTTCTAGTAGTCACCGTGGCAAAGCGGTAGCGTCTGCGACTTTGAGGCGTCAGGTCGAGAGTTCGCGCGCCGCCACGGTCTGAGCTTAGCAAAGGCATGCACTCAGAGAAACAATTACATCTGCCAAAGCAAGTCCTTGACAAGAAGGCAATCGTCCTAGTCCTTGGTAGAAAAGGGAGTCCGTGAGGTAAAACCGAATCATGGATAAGGGGAGTCCAACAATGATATCGGACTACTTTATCTGATGCATTTACTAATGATGAAATATGAAGCTGTTTAGTATCACGAATGGTCAGTACTGACTTGCAGTCATGTTGGAATTCATGCAACACTTTTATTTATGACTTATTTTTTCTCCATAAAGTAAATTCATTTGCGAAAAAAAAACTGGTATTTATTAGCTTTGAACATAATCATATCATGTGGTTCAGAATAAAAAAAGAATTGAAAATATGAAGTGTTAACTATTTCTCTTTCTGTTACTGTCAATACACATTCTGTTAAATAAAAATCGAGGTGTATCAGTAATTAAAACAACATAATTAATACTTTATACTAAATCTTTAATACACAGGGCAATACGATTAGTCGTAATCAAAGGATATTTACTATTCCACACCTCTAATTGCAAAGGTAAATAAAAAGAGATGAATCTGAAGTTTACTTAGGGTAAATATGGCAAAATTTTGTTGATTAAATTGTGTCAGTTCAATATTCTAGATCTTTTATAAACTTCTCACTCCTCCTTGCAAACTTCCTTACATCCAGTATTTGTAAAATCCCAGAAAGGTTTATGTATTTTTGGTATTTGTTTATTTATAAGCAAAACAAATGTAGTATGAAAAATAAACTATGCTCTGTTAATATTATCAAGATATAGGTAAAAAGAGACAAAGCTGTATTCTCAACAAGATTTAAAGTGCACCTTACTATAAAAATGAATGATTAAATTAGCTTAAATTTAATGAAGACTGTATTTTACACCTTAAGTATTCCTAGCGCAACACCCCCACCTATTCTTTAAAAAAAAAAAAAAATCTGCTTCTATGCTGTCCTTCTCCATCCAAACCAAGATCAAAACAGTATAGCTTCTGCTTCAGCTTCATTTGAACATGATCCTTCCACACCAAACTGGGAAGTTAAACTTGTTCATAGTTCTCCGAATCTTCAATCCTGATTCTAACACGTATGGAAAATGGGCAACACTTATAATGAAGGAGCACGTGACACTGAGCGTCAAGCGGACTAGTCATCAATCAGAACAATACATGTATCAAACAACAAAATACACACGAACGCTCCATTATGGAATTATTTTCTTGATGTATATCAAGTCTCACATTAGAGGTATATCACTATCCTAATATAGTAGGTTTTCAGTCAATAAGGTGATGGCTTATTACCAAGAGAAGTGGGTATTCAAAGCAACTCATTAATAATGAACAAGACACTAGTCTTGCCATTTTATTCAAGCAGGGTGGAGTATCCTCAGTCCATATTTAACCATGTGTTTAAAGATGCGAATATTCAAATAGACAAGAAGGATATAATGAAACAGCCAGACAGACAACACACACACACACACACACACACACACACACACACACACACACACACACACACATATAATAATAATAATAATAATAATAATAATAATAATAATAATAATAATAATAATAATAATTACAATAAAAATAATTCCAATGAAGATGATCACCCCTTTACTAATGTACACAAACATAATGTTATCTATTACATAATACTACAAGAAACAAGTGGATAGGTATGTATTTTCAACATGGTCATAAAAATGTTGATGGAATTGTAATCATGACATTGGATGTACATTTCAAAACTATTATAACAAAGTACTTGATAGTTAGTCATTCAATTAAGAAAAATTGCCCCTCAAATACAAGTAGTGAATAAGCTAGGCTTGTTAAGATTAGAATGACTATAATTTATATGTTAGTATAAAGATATAGATACAATCTCCTCACCAGGTATTCTATATCAAAATAAGATAAATACATAACAAAATAATACTACAATAATATCTGGAATGCTTGAAGAGAAAGTTAGAGAGAGAAAATACATTTATATCACTTAAGGAGAAAAAGTCTATCCGTGCACGTGGGGCACTTCTTGGGCGTGCCAATGTTCGCCACAGGGGAGTAAAAAGCTAGCCCATGTTAACCTACCCTGCCTACCATACAAACCTCAGGGGGCATCGACCTAAGCCTAGACAGATTTAAGAAGTTAACCATCTATGGGATTCCATGAAATTGTCTGGGTTTATTTTTAGGCTTAAGACCAGATCAACATATTCCATACACTCATGTGTAGAACCAGGAAGTGTGTTCTTATGAGCACATGGCCTAGCTGATGTAGTATCTGATGAGTTTGGAAACAATATTATTTACTGGATGTAATGAAATAAGGTTAAGTACCACTTGTCCAATTGTCTACTCTATCCAGGCACGGATAATGGCAAAATCATGAGAACAATGGAAGTTTTAATTTAACACTAAACATTCAAGCACAAAGTAGGTCATATACCATATTGTGTATAATAACCACTTAGCTGGTCCTTGATCTCAATCATAACACCTTGTACTAAATGCAAATAAGCAACAGTGATAATTATTTCAGTGTCAGTACTTACTTTTAATCAGCCCATATTTCTTGTGTTTCCCAATAACACACATGGACACGGATATCCAGCAGGTCCCTTTAGGATGCCAAAATAACTTACTGCTTCTTGTTCAGGTATGTACAAGGCACGAAGCATGATTTGCTCATACTTCCTGCCCAAATGTTCAAAGGAAATGAGTAAGGGGTCACTACCGAGTACTTTCTCCTCATTCTTTTTGGCCACGTGTATTTGTTTTGATTGGTTTTTGGTAACATTAGTTTGATGTTACATTTTTTGGAATATGATATATACAAAATCAAACAGAAATGTGTTACTTGTGTTCTTGCTGATTTTGATCAATTTTGACGGATCAAGAATAGATAACGGCTCCCAGTATATCAAATAACCAGTAAATTATTAGGTTTGGTTAGGTTAGGTGAAGTTAAAGCAGGTTAGGTGAAGTTAACGCCTAAGCTAACTTATACTAACCTACTCTAAGTTTAATGTAAGAGGAGTTATTACCTTTACTTGATCCTGTTTGGCATGAAAATGCACAATACTTGAGCACATTTTAATCATTAAAATAGCCACTCGAACAAATAATAATCAAAACATTTTTGAGATACTAGTTTCAAATAATCGTACTTTACATTTTCAGCATTGCTTACATTGAAAGTTTACGATATGAAAGACTAATCACTCGTGGTTGCATATGCCACGTGTCTTTGGGCCTGAAATTCCTCCCAAGATAATGTAACCGAACATAATCACACATAAAAAATAAAGCTCAAACGTAATTCATATTAAGAAAAAGGAACAATACAATATTAAAACAATATACTATGAGAAGGACAAGAAAATATAGATAATATAGACCAAAAGCCAGGAAGGATACAAGCCAAAGACTTGCTTAAAAATGGCAAGTGTCGGGATCACCAAATGATGATTGCGTAAGAAGACAAATAGCTCATGGAGCAAGATGGATGCTATCCCCTTCGCATTATTTATGCTGCAAGCTTGCATATCGGATAAGTACATCACAACAACAACATCATCCAACAACAACAGCAACATCTAACAATAACAACATTTCTCTTAAGGTGTCATGAGAGGAGTGACAAGACACAACTTAGACATTATCATGTAAGCCTTGATGAATTTATAATGGGACGTACGCTACGATAGGGAGAAAATGAGTGGTGGCTGTGGTAGTGGGACAGGGGGGGAGGTAGATGGAAAAGGTTGGGGGATATGAGGCTGAAAGAGGAAGATAGGGACCAATGGGATGGAATAGAATATTGAAAGTTGGTTTTAATACATAATAAAAAAAACAACAACTAAAAAACCCACTTTGTAATTGAGAAAACCAGCACCTGGTACACCCCCAAATATCTTAAAAGTTTGATTCCCAAACCGGGGGTCAGGTAGCACCTCTTTCTCTGAGGAGAAAATAAGTGTTCATTACGTAGTAGCCACTGTCAACTCCGAATGCTATGCATGTAAGTGTCTTAACATAGGGAAATGTCCGTGATGCAGTGACCAGCAGTTTAGGAATGGAACCGAGAAAGAGAGATATAAATAATCGCACATATGCCATTTCATGTCTTACCAGCCACACATCCTAATGCCATTGCTGACCTGGAATCATGTTACCTGAAAAGACTCAAAGCACAAAGCTAATGCTTAATATATTCCCCTTGTTTGGGATCTTACTTACACACATTATTATTATTATTAAAAAAAACAAATAAAAACAAAACGAAGAATTAGGACCTAAAAAGTTTCTGGTCCAAGTTCTTCTTGAGTTCCTTTGTACCCTAAGTAAGTTTAAAAGAAAACATGATTATTAATTATTATTATTTTTATTATTATTATTATTATTATTATTATTATTATTATTATTATTATTATTATTATTATTATTATTATTATTATTATTATTATTATTATTATTAGTATTATTATTATTATCATTATTATTATTATTATCGTTATTTTTATTATTATTATTATTATTATTATTATTATTATAATTATTATTATTATTATTATTATTATTATTATTATTATTATTATTATCAAAATCATTATCATTATAACCATCATCGTCACCACAAGCGCTATCACTATCACCATCACCATCATCATCATCAACAACAACAACAACAACATTAACACCACCACCACCAGCAACAACTACAACAAGCCTAAAACAAGGAAATACCATAATGTCCCATAAGCTCAGCCACAAAAATAGGGAGTATGTGCCTGTCCTGTGGTCTGTGGAAAATTTGGAATATTTCTTGAGATATATTTACTATTCCTCTGAGTGATATATGCATACAAATAAATTTTATCACAACAATATCCATTATAAGCCTGACTCGAATATGTATGTGTGTGTGTGTGTGTGTATGTGTGTGTGTGTGATGCAGAGAGAGAGAGAGAGAGAGAGAGAGAGAGAGAGAGAGAGAGAGAGAGAGAGAGAGAGAGAGAGAGAGAGAGAGAGAGAGAGAGAGAGAGAGAGACTCCATAACTGACAAACAAGTGTTCTAGTCTTGTGTGTGTGTGTGTGTGTGTGTGTGTGTGTGTGTGTGTGAGTATGTGTGTGTGCATGTGTAGACAGAAAAACAGATAAAATACAAAGATAACATATATATGGAAGAAGAGAAAATTCAACCCTTGATTCTCTGCTTGCTGACGGAGGCGAATAAAAGGAATATCTTTAGTGACTGTTGAGTTTTCTTACTTAAATTCCCTATATGTCATAAGGTCCTCCTAAAGGAGATAGAAATCTCGAGGGAAGGGGCAGGCAATATTTGCGTACCTGAACATTTTTCTCTTGCCACATAACAATTAGCCGAGGAAAAGAGTGATGAGGCAGAGTAACATGACATCCTGCTTGCTGGCTTATTACTTTTCTCACAATTCTGGACAACCTTCTGGGTCTGCCGAATATATATATACATAAAATTTAAAGAGAATAAATGTTAAAAGAATTGAGACTACTTACTTACCTATGCATTTCATTTTCCTTTGAGCTCAAAATTATCATAATATGAGGGAGGGGGTTAAGAATACTTCCTTCGTGTTCCCCTGCGAAGCAGGGGGAATGGGAATCCTCTCCTCTGTATTTTGTACTATCTACGATTAGCCAAGAGATGTGGGGGTATTCTGGCAGGAGAGATCCAGACAGAATCCTAGTAAATGGGTCTCTGAATGTGCGTGGTTGTGGTGTAAATGAAAGTAGGAGGGAAGTGATAGGGAGTATGTTTGTGAAGAGAAAGACAGATGTGCTTACACTAAGCAAAACCAAGAAAATAGGGAAAGGTGAGGTTACATTTGGGAGAGTGGTAGGTAGGGTGTCTGGAGATAAAGTATCGTCTCGAATAATAGTGGTTAAAATGAGGCTGGGATGCGAGGCTTGGGTATCTATGAGCGCATATGGCCCTGGCAGTGAAAGAAGTGAGGAAGAAAGAGAAGAATTTTGGATGAAATTGAACAAGTGTGTGGAAGACCTGGGAATGAATGTGAATGTGGTGTAGAAGGGAGATTTGAATGATAGAGTAGGGAATGAGCCAATGGATGGTGTAATTGGAAAGTATGAAGTACCTGGTAGGAATGGGAGTGGAGAGAAAATTATAAAAATGTGTATTGAAAGAAAGAAGTTGATTGCTAGTCCTGTATTTAAAAAGAAGGACATGCACAAGTATACATGGATCAGAGCGGATAATGGAAGAGTACTTGAGAGAGTATTAACGGATTATGGTATGGTGAACAGGAGGGTGACTGGGAGAGTATTGGATGTGAATGCACTAAGAGGAGCTAGTGTTGGAATATCTGATCATTATTTAGTGGAAAGTAGAGTGAGAGTGGGAGAAAAGTGGAGAAAGAGGAGAACCAGAGAAGAAGAGAGGTGCTAAAAGTGAATGAAATGTATAAGAAGGAGAAAGACTGTGAGCATAAGGCTAGTGTGAGAAATGTGTGGAATATATTGAAAGAGAAAGAGAAAGTGGAGGAGGGAGTGGAAGAAGAATGGGGCTGTTTCAAGGAGAAAGTTATGAAGTGTACCAGGGCAGTGTGCGGAAGAAGAATAACTGGTGGAAGTAAAAGGAAAGGCAGTGAATGATGGCATGAGCAGATGAGTGCAGTAGTGGCTGAAAAGAAGTGGGATTATGAGGTATGGTTGCAGGTAGGTAATGTAGAGACGTATGAAAGGTATTGTGCAAAGAAGAGGTTAGCGAAGCACGTGGTGAGGGAGGCAAAGAGAGAAGCAGATGTAAGGTGCGGCAGATGCTTGTCTGATAATTTTGAAAGGAATAAAAAGATGTTTTGGAAGGAAGTGAAAAGAGTGAAGAAAAGTGACTGTGGTAGGGAGGAGATTGTGAAAGGAGCATATGGGCAATTGCTAGTGGATAAAATAAAGGTGAGAGAGAAATGGGCTGAATATGTCAAGAACCTGCTAAATAAGGAAGATGACAGAGAGGCAGAGATTGTGGTTGTGGGATATGAATGGAGAATGCCAGTGTTAGGAAATGAGAATGATAGAGATATAACAAAAGAGGAGGTACGTTTGGCATTGAGAGCAACTAAAGCAGGTAAAGCATCAGGGATAGATGGGTGTCATGCTGAGTGCTTGTCAAAAGGTGGGGAGGCATTAGTAGAATGGATTAATAGGGTGTTGAATGTATGTTTCAGGAAAGGGAGGGTCCCAGTTGATTGGAGGAGTGCATTTGTAGTTCCACTCCACAAAGGGAAGGGAGATAAGTATGAGAGTAGGAATTTTAGGGGAATGAATTTGTTGAGTGTTGTTGGTAAGGTATATGGAAGAGTGTTAATTGAGAGAATTAGGAAAGGTACTAAGAGGTTGACTGGGGAAAAACAGTATGGATTCAGAAGAGGAAGAGGATGTGTGGATCAGGTGTTTGCAGTAAGACAAGTGTGTGAGAAGTTCTTGGAGAAAGGTATGGACACTTTTTGGGCTATTATGGATTTAGAGAAAGCGTATGACTGGGTAGATAGAGAGGGGTTATAGAGTGTGTTACGACTGCATGGAATAAGTGGAAGTTTGTTGAATGCCGTGAAGAATTTTTACATGAATAGTAGAGCGTGCGTGAGAGTTTGATAAGGTATGAGTGATTAGTTTGAGGTGAATGTAGGGTTACGTCAAGATTGCGCAATGTCGCCATGGTTGCTTAATGTGTATATGGATGGAGTGGTAAGGGAAGTAAATGTAAGAAGAATTAGACAGAGGCTTGGAACTAGTGGGTGAGGATGGAAGTTGTGGAAATTGAATTAGTTGCTATTTGCGGATGATACTGTACTCGTGGCTGATACTGTGAAGATGTGACTGAGTTTATGAGTGTGTTTGAAAAAAGTAAGTTAAGGGTGAATACTGGTAAATATAAAGTCATGAGATGCACAACGAGTGTTAATGTTGGCAGATTGAATGTAAGAATGAATGGGGAGTTGCTTGAAGAAATTGAGAGTTTTAAGTATCTGGGGTTGCATGTATCAGGAAGTGGACTAGTGGATGTAGAGGTGAATCGCAGAGTGAAGGAAGCTAGTAAAACTCTAGGTGGATTGAAAAGTGTAATGAGAAATAGATATTAGGGAATGAATGCAAAGAAAACGATATATGAAGGTATGATTGTGCCAACAGCATTGTATGGAGCATAGACTTGGAATGCAAGAGAGGATGAAAGGAACAAGTTGAATGTAATGGAGATGAGGTGTTTTAGAAGTATGATTGGTGTATTTAGAATAGATAGATTAAGAAATGAGGATGTCAGGCAGAGAACGGGTGTTGAAATCAGATCAGAGAGTGTTGAGTGGTTTTGCACACAGAGAAAGGATGAGTGATGACCGAATAGTGAAGAGAGTGTGGAGTGCAGAAGTGATTGGAGTTAGGTTAAGAGGGAGACCTAGAATGAAATGGATGGATGGCGTGAAAAAGAAACTGAATGCACTTGGAATATCAGTGGAACAGGGAAGAGTGGAGGAAGATTGTGCATTTATATCTCGGCCAAAAGGGATTTCTCGCACCTGCTAGCTCAGTGAACTGTGATGGATGGATGTGAGGGTAGTTGCCATGTGATGAAGCGGTGGGGGTAAACTAGCTGCGGCTGTCGGTCCTCATTGTAGAATATCCTTGCCCGCCAACCTTGTAGGTGACCCAAGCAATGTGGAAAGGGGATGAGACGTGGCAACCCTTTTTCTCCAAGGAACTGAGAGGAGTGGTTGAGGCATATATATATTTATATATATATATATATATATATATATATATATATATATATATATATATATATATATATATATATATATATATATATATAGCTCTGTGTGTGTGTGTGTGTGTGTGTGTGTGTGTGTAATGAGAGAGAGAGATACTGAAAATCATCTCACTTTCTATCTTCATATATTTTAAAGCTTAATAATCCTATGAATGAATTTGTCACAAAACGTAGCAACACCTTTCATGGAGAACATAATTTAGTATTCAAGAGAGATCTATTTATATTTAATTCCATGTCTCAAAGTATTAATTTTCTCGTATATTCTTGTGTAATTAATATGAAAAACTACCTTGTAAACTGCTGTGCATTTAACATCATA